>VWZZ01000321.1:89-45977 GCA_013399095.1 Psophia crepitans
TGGGTCCCCCCACGGGGTCACAAGTCCTGCCAGAAAACCTGGTCCAGTACAGGCTTCCCACGGGGTCACAGCCTCCTTCAGGTGTCTCCACCTGCTCCAGTGTGGGGTCCTCCATGGGCTGCAGGTGCATGCCTGTTTCACCATCATCCTTTCTCCACAGGCTGCAGGGGGACACTCTGCCTTACCTTGGTCTTCACCATGGGCTGCAGAGGAATCTCTGCTCCAGCACCTGGAGCATCTCCCACCCCTCCTTCTTCACTGAACTTGGTATCTGCAGAGTTGTTCCTCTCACATCTTCTCACTCTTCTCTCCGGCTGCGGTTGCTGTTGTGCAACCAATTTTCCCCTTCTTAACTAGGTTATCCCAGAGGTCCTACCACCATCACTGATGGGCTCAGACTTGGCCAGTGGTGGGTCTATCTTGGGGCCAGCTGGCACTGGCTCTGTCAGACATGGGGAAAGCTTCTAACAGCTTGTCACAGAAGCCACCCCTGTAGCCCCCCCAGCTACCAAAACCTTGCCACGCAAACCTATGGCTAAGGCTAACCCCAGGCTCATGAGGGTCTGCTCTGGCAGAATGAGGCTATAATAGTGAATTCATAAGAGGAACTTGACTGAAACTGAACATTCTTAAAGCAAAAGTGATTATTTTTCCCAGTAGTTTGATATTTATCAGTGTTTATAAAAAAATTCCTCTTGCAGTGAAAGCTTTGTGTGTGAAAAGTCTATTATGGGTCAGCAAATAAACTGTTTCAGTAAGAATGATGCAGAAGACAGGCTCGTAAGAAATGTCCCAGGATGCAACGAGACATACATGAGGTGAAATATCTATTGCAGCAGTTTTTAATGCAAAAAAGATCAAAACTTATACTATGCCAAAGGCCAATTCCTGCTTTTATGAGGAACGTATTAAAGTCCAAAGATATATACTTCAAGGTGACAGCCATTTCTCACAGGAAACAATTAGTCATCAGAACAAAATTCAATATAGGCAGACTTGAGACAGTGTTCCAATACTGGCAATTAGTATTATAGGTTATTAAAATCGGCACAAAAATAAATATCTGTTGGATCATGCATTCATCAGTCAGTGAAGATGTTACAGCTAACATTCATTTAGCACAAGCATCCAGAGGTTACCAAGTGACAGTGTTGAGTCCAATGTAATTTCCACAGCCAGAAATAATATCCTGAATATTTACAACTCAAGACAAATCTTTCCTATATTCTCTTCTTCCAATTATCCTACCCTTCCTGCTGCCTCATCACCTTTTCCTGCCCTCTTTCCTCCATCATTATGTCTTCTAAGGCTCTGGAGAAGAGATGGTTTTTTCAATCTTAGATACAAGACTTCTATATTTTTACCTTTTCCAGATTTACATTAATGTAGTGATGAATTGATCTAGCTATTTGAGGAAAGTACTCACCCTTTGCTCCCTATATAGCTAAAAGAGTTCACCCATCTAAACTCTGTGTGAGACACTAAATATATCTTGCTCCCTTGATTTACAGTCTCTTCTTGCCTGGAAAGGAATCTTAGAGCCCATCAGATATCTAGAATGGCCCAGGATTACATGGCCTGGGGTTCATGACCTCAGCTAAATTCACAAAAGAAGTAAGAAACGTATATTGTATCAATAAACATGTCAGTGGCTGTTCTCCAGTTCCAAGACCAAATGGCACTGAAAAGTCTGTGCCTGGACTATTAAACTGTCAGCATCAAAAAACAGGGTGGTGGCATGCAAGCTGCCTTGGAACAATCTGGCTGTGCCTGGGGCTTCTCTGGGGTAGTGCTCATGCTCCAGCTCACAGCTAGGCTAGGAGTAGGTCTAAAAATATTTAGCAGTATGGAAGATTGGATTCAAGAATCCAGGAAGAGTAACCAGATTTAATTTACTAGCATAGATGTAGCCAAAGAGGGCGACATCACAGCCTTTCTTCCCATAAACCAGGCTTAGAGCAGCCAGGTCTAACCAAAGGGAGCTAAGAGCACCAAGCACCTTCATTACTCACCAGGAAAACTGAATGCTTGTCAGGATCTGTTGTTTCATGACCTTTTGGGGATCCACCACATGTTATTAAAATAGACATCATTAGAGTCTGACTTTCCTTTTCAGCAGGACTCTTTAGTGCTGAAGAGGCAGCCAAGCTAGTTGTAAACACCCAGTGTATGTCCCAACAGGAAAAATCACAAACCCCCTGCTCCCTTCCAAAAGTATGAGGTAATTTTTCTGTTAGATCTTGGACTTTACTCACAGCCGTTAGTATGGAGTCTCATGAAGCTCAGAAAGGTAGTTGTTTTAGATATCAGAAATTTTCCATCCCCTATAAAATATGTCAGATCAGGTTACTGCATCAAGGCAAGTTACACAACACTGCAGCCACTAAACAAACTTATCTAAGACCAACCTGACCCACCTCCTCTTGGTGCTTGGGCCTCTGATAGGTAATTGATGATCCTTGATTGGTTATTTTCAGCTCCACCCAGCAGTAAAACCCTTGGCTAGGTGTTCTCAGGTTGCCCAGAGAAGTTGTGGAAGTCCCATCCCTGGCAGTGTTCAAGGTCAGGTTGGATGGGGCTTTGGGTAACCTGATCTAGTGGGGGGTGTCCCTGCCCATGGCAGGGGGGTTGGAACTAGATGAGCTTCAAGGTCCTTTCCAACCCAAACCATTCTATGATTCTACAATTCTTGCTTTCCTGGGTTTGTAAGTTCATGCACATTTCTGATGCTAATCTGAGAAGCAGATCAGTGCTATGGGGCAGTCCAAGGTGATGTTTCTCTCAGCCTATTCTAGGAAGGGCACCTTTGCAGAGAAGTGATAATTTCCAGTTATGCATGTGTGTGTATATTAAACAACCCATCCAATGCTTGAGACTGAACAAATAATTTATTCTCTCCAGCATTCTTTTTGCTCTTTTTTTGCTTCCCCTTTCTTTCAAAAATAGATTGGGATATTAGGTGAATTCAGAACTGCATGAACATTTTTGCTACCATGTGTGTTCTTCACTTGTTCCAGTTCTCACTGGGTTTAAAACTTAGTCTTCCTCTAGCTGGTAGCAGTAATGTATTTTTGTAGACCTGTCTTATGAAATACATACAGTTTCCACAGACTGATGAGTAGAAAGAAAAATACATCAAAATACAGAGCCACTCTGAGAATGCAGCTAACACTTTTCTATGGGTTGTTAAATATATCAAACATATTGTTCTGTCTATGCTAGGAAAATGATCTATAAGCTGACAAAAGTAAATCTCCATCCTTCTCCCTCTGCTGCCTTTGAAATTGTTCTGACAATTTAAAAAGGATATAACAGCTTTAAGCAAGGCTATTAAAAATAAGATGACTTCAATATTCCAAAAGTTTTGAGGAATGCTCCAAAATTTTTTTCATAATTTTCTGTTCCATATCAGCAGAGAAACCACTTTGATTTTATTTTTTTCCCCACAAAAAAAACCCTCTGTCTTTTGTGGTAAGCTGTGTTATTTTCAGAGCAGCCAGCAGATCTACTCGTGTTTGAAGACAAGTCATGTAATGACAAGTCTAGCCACATTGGTAGATAGGGAGTAACCTGGCCCTTGGCTCAGTCCTAATGCATGTTGTGAGAAAGATATTTAAAATATCTTTCAGAAACATAACTCATCTTGCCTAGGGGACACACAGATACTTGGGGAAGGATAAACATGGATGGAATGCTGGATCTTAGAGGGGCACATTGTAGTCCTAGGTGGGACCATGTTAGCAGCTGACATTTCTACAGCTCATTCATCTATGCTTGAAATACACATGACACACTAAAGGTCTGATAAAAACCAGGACTGCTTTTCATTTTAAGGAGGAATCTCTGTTATCAGAAATGCCTCTAACAGTGATAAAACTGGCTACAAGGCTCACATATCTTTAAGCATTTATTCAATTTCATTTCTAAAATGAAGGTTATAAATCAACTCCAAGTCCTTCCTGAAAAACACTGTTATCCTCCAAGCTATTATGAGCATTTACAGAAGACTGATTCTTTTCTGTGTCAGATGTTATGAAAGACAGTTCATACTTCAAATAATATGATTTATAAGATGAGATTGTGAAGCTAAATTTAATAAACCTCAGAGAAGATGCATGAGCCTCAAATAGCTTTTTAATATAGGTCTTTTGGAGTTGAGATGCTACCCTTGTTTTATATTAGCTGTTCTGTATTCTTGTGTATGCTGGGGTTACTGATGGATGCCAGTAGAATTATCCACTACAGAAGGTTTACCTTCTTTCCTCTTCTCTTCCTCTGTACAAGAATTTGACTGATGACAGATTACTAACCTATATCTCATTATTTCTTTGTACAGTTATAATGTATGACTGAAGAGCTTTCCAGTCTTCATGTTTGTTTCTTGAGTTGCCAACTTTTCTCTTTGATGGTGTAATTCCTCAAAGAAAGATTAATGTGTTTGGTTAGTATTCCTTTTGGTTCAAGGAACTGTTGGGAGATTTACCACTATATTAATTTTATTATATATCTCGATAGTCCAGATGATTAACATTTGAAAATTAGCAGTTCTGGTCAGGGGTAGTCCTACAAACTCATGAAAAGGTTGTCATGAGTGGAATTTCTTCCAAATATGCTTTTCAATATGGATTTGGGATTTAACACTTTGAATTTAAAGACATAAGATTTTATTTTAATTTATCCAAAAGCAAAAACAAATTCTTACAACACTGAAGTTGTTCTTAGAGAAAAATGATACTTTGTAAAAAGATGGAAGAATTTTGGTAATAAAATTCCTTAATTTTTTTCATTGTGCATATCCCTTCCACACAAAAGAAGAGTAGATCAGATCCAGGCTACCTACCTTAAACCTGGCTTCATACAGCTGGCGATTACAGAAGGGAAGAATCAAGGGGAGGGACAATGCAACTAAAATAAGTACTTAATTTCCCTTTCAAATCAATGGAAAATGTCGTGTTTTCTGAGGATTTTTGAAGTGTCATCCAGACTGGTCCTGCCAACTAATTACTTTTCACTGAGATTGCAAAGGGCAAATAAGATAGATTAATTTCTATCAGCAAAGCTGTTGACACTATCATTATGTTTTGTGTAGTAAACAAGTAGTCAGCTCATCTGGAAAGCAGGAGACATGAGCTCTAGGCTCCCTTTAGCATGGGCAGACAGATCTCCAATTCTTCACAGACTACATGACTGCTTAACCACAAGCCCACAAAGTGTTTTGTGCAAACACACTTTGCTGCAGTTCCTAATCCAAAGTCTGTTTTCAGTTTTTGTCCAAGACAATCCAGTGTAAAATGCACATACACCACATGCAATTCACCACAACTAAAACAGTTTGGAAAACCTGTGCAGTGCTACTCATCTTAGTCTCGGTCCTACCTGTAAGTTCTGAATTTCTGACTTTCTCTAGAACAGTTAGTGGTTTTTTAGTTAAGTGAACAGAGTGTCAGTACCTGGCTACTGATGTGGGGACTGCCGCAGAGCCCTAGATGGCAGATTGGTACTCACGTTCTCAGAATCATTACTTCTGAATATCCTTGGGACACTAAAGTTTGATACCCTGGCTAAGTAGGGAGATGCCAATTAAATTTAGTAGGCTGATGTGATTTCTGAGTTTTAGTCCCCAAAATCTTACTTTAGGCAGGGTTTCTGAAAACTGATGTGTGCCCTTAGAGAGTGTGATAGAGCCTAGAAAGGCAGACTAGTCCAAAACAGCCCAGTCAAAAGAAACTCAACATTTACACAAGCTGCAGCTGTGTTATTGCCCATACACCAAGACATGACTATTCCTTGTTAAATTAGTGTTCGAGTTTGTGAAACAAGATAGAGTTAGTAGCTCCTGTTGAAGCCCATTTGTACATTTACCATGCAATTAGCAAAATGAACAGAAAAAATCTAACTCAGAAAAATGAAACACAAATCTAGATGCAATTACTATAGAAGAAATGCAGCTTCATCTGTTTACTTCCATTAGTATGCCAGGAATTGACTCATAAGAGGAAATCTCATGGATTCCTGTTAATCATCTAATGTAAGTTATGGCCACAGTGTAGATGTATTTGATGCAAACTATTATTGCATCTAAACTATAAGTAAAAATACATTAAACAGGCTGTTAATTCACCAACAATCAATGAAAATGCTGTTATTTTAGGAGATTATTTCTGGGAACACATAAAATATGTTTAAGGAATATTCCATTTGTACTTGCAGTGTTCCTTTTTTCATGGTGATAAATATAAAATAAAAAGAAGTTTCAATAATTAAGTAAATAAAATATAATTTATATGTTTAAGAGCTTCATACGGCTTAGTGTTAATAGGACAGGTGACCATTATTCGTGGGTCACTTGTGATTTTTCTGTTTTGCCCTTGTTGTAGTTCAATAACGGAAGTAATTTTTGGAAGACTATGTGTAGAACATCTTGAAATTCAGGCAAAATTCAAGACAGAAGATTCAGAGGTCTGGAACCTGAAACCATAGACACTCCAGAAATAGAATATCTTTCAAATTAAATTAGGATTGTGCAAGGCTAATTATAGAAACGTATTATGGACCGGGTACAAAGAATGAGCTATTTGGGGTAGGCTAGATTAATTTTGGGGAGTTTTCTGTTCAAGATTCCTTTGCTGTGTTAGCCCAGGGTGAAATATAGGTTCTCCAGTATTCAGTAGCTCTCTCTGGAGTCAGGGCTTTGAATCACTAGACATTTGAATGTGCAATGTTTGAGGTGAACACTTCAGGTGAAAATACTAAGTGTCAGCAAAATTATTTTTGGAAAATTTTCTACAGTTCTAATTGTGTGTGTCCGAGTTCCTGAACATCAGCAGAGTCTCATATATCCAGGGTTTGACTACACAGTTGCCCTTCAACAGGAAGGATGTAGGTCCCTAGAGTAGGACATCCTACTCTCAGTTAGCTTCTCTGGTTATGATAGTAGATGAAACATGCTGGGGAGCATTTCCAAACACTCAGGCCAGCTGGCAGGGAGCAGCTCATGCCTCTGCTAGGAAGTCCTGGCTGCTGAAGGATGCTGGCCACACCACATTGACACTGGGACACTGTGACTCTGAAACTATCCCAGGAGCTGTTTGAGAAGGGGCTGTCTCACATGGGACAGGCATGTGCCAAGGGCCAGTCCAACTGCATCAGGCAGCACCTGGGAATGTTCCTGGATGCTATTTCACCTACTAGGTTAACTGTACCTTCACACATTCATGTTTTTGCTCTAAGAAAAACCAAAGATGTCTACGTGGGCATTTCAGGCTGTGAAGCACTGAGATGCTAAGGCAGCAGGGGCTGGCTGAATGGTTGCACAAATTAAATGTCTTCTCATGCCCCCTGAATGTGGGCACTGAGTTTAAATCTGGATGTAAGTCTTCAGACTATTCCATGTTCTTCTGTCTCATACCAGAGACCTGAAAACTAACCTAGGTGACAGGGAGACAGGACTGTTGGCTGCTGAGCTGGGTCACAAGATTTAATACAAGTGACCCCATCCATGGGAGGTGACCTGCCATTTATTACATGATCTGATGGATGAACAGCTTCCTCCCACCAGCTGCATGCCTTCCCTTCAGAGAAAAATCTTGTCATTCTCCCTAATAAGCATTCTAGATAGACATGTCAACTAGAAGCATTGCTAGAGACGTTGAATATAGAATATTGAATATAGAATATGGTTAGCGCATTAGCACATCTTGAATAGCGTCCTTTTTGCCTGAAATGTTTTGTTAATTCTAGAGTACTGCCTCTTTCATTTTCTGAGTTTGTCATACAAACACATAGTATAACATCTTAGCCTTGAGGTCTTGTGACAGTACCTCAGAAGCACAAGAATAATAAAAATCATCATCACACCCAACACATTTTAAGGTATTGCTTATTTCAGGTTTAATCTTTGGCATGAAAAAAGAACACAAGAAAGAATATTTGTTAGCTGGTCAGTAATTGGAATTTAGCTTACTTTTCGTTTCACAATAAGTATTTGATCTTTAGTCCTTCAGCATTGCTATGTTTACTGAAGTAACTGGTGGATCACGTTAACCTGTGACCATTTCTGCACAGTGTCTAGTTACACAGTGGAAATCTTTGCTGCCTCTTGTTAAAGAACAGAAGTTTTTATGAGTTCAAAAAAGATTAGACAAATGCATGAAAGAGAAATCCACAGGCTCTTAAGCACAGAGATACCACATCTTTGGTGAAGAAATATCCAGAGTACAGATTGATGGAACCCTGGAAAATATACCAGGAAAGTTTTGTCTTACAGTCACAATGTTTGTATGCTTTTCTTTAAGCCTCCAACAGGATATTAGGTTAGCTCAAGTATGATCATTCATGCTAAGTGGAGAGCATGTGAGATATAGATATAGATATATGATTAGATCCTTTTTGAATTAATTTTGGGATCAAATCCTTTGCTGGTATGAGTGCAATTGTCAAAAAGCTGTGTTCAGTCCAGCCAGAACATAATTCAGCTTTTAATTCATGAAAGGTCCTAAGCTGGCAACAAGTTTTTCACCCATATAGTTCAAGAGTGAGCTAAAGGATGGACAAAAGACTGCAGATTAGGCACTGACCTCTAGTAAGACAACTAAAACTCACAGAACAGGTCTGTTTGCACTGTGACCATCTGTAGCTAATCAAGCTATTCTTGAACTGAACAATTTTCACATAATGGTTTATGTCCCTTCTTTTTTTTAAATGATATAGGTCATTTTTAGATAAGGGAGGAAAAGTCTGCATCCCATTACTACTATCCCTACATAAAAGCCAGCAAATATTTTTAAGTTGGTGGTGTAGTTAAAGTTAGTCATTATTTGATGAACGCTCACATGTGACCGAGACATTCAGTGGCTAGCACATGGAAGATAAGAGAAATTCCAGGTGACAAAAAACCACTTTTCTGTTGTTTCATGTTAGCCATACATTCTTCAAGAGTAGTTGAGTTTTGAATTTTCTCTGAATCAACTAAAAAAAAAAATAATTCAATTGAATGGTTGGATTTGATATTCCACAGCCTTACAACAGATGTTTAGTCCAGGTATTTTCAAAAAGAAATGATGAAGCTGGACAGAACATATTTCCACACACTGCTGTAACAATCTGGAGAGAAACCACTCCAGAAATGAAAAGGTGCATGTGATGTTTAAATATTCCAATGCAAAAGGGCCCCTTTAAAATGTGAATGAAAAATAAAACCCTCTGCAAAACCTAAATACCTTAAAAAAAAAAAAAGAGGTGACCAAAAATTTTTCATACTTTTCAACTTCAGAGCCTTCCATAGCCTGAACTGATTCAGCAAAAAGGAGGAAACAAGAGATCCTTGATAGAATTGTAAAGGTTTACTTACCATAAATTGACTAGGAAGGGATGCTCCAGGCCTTGCATTATCTGTAACTCCCGAAAAACATTTCGAACTTCATCTCTCTCGATGCATTTCTGTTTATTCATATATTTCATGGCATACATTTTCTTGGTGTCTCTCTTCTGTACAATGCACACCTAATTGACAACAAAGTAAAAGAAAAAGTTTGACACCTACAGACAGGAAATTCAACTGTGACTTTGAAAAACAGGAGCCTTTTATGATATTTCAATAATCCAGATCTGGATACTACAACCTAGGAACACTTTTAGAAAGTTCACATCACAGCTATGCAGGATTCTTTGTACTATATTGTAATTAACATTAACAAAAGAACACCCCACCCCTGCACAGGAAGAAATGAGGATCCAGAAAAGTGGCATAACTTTCCAAAGTTAGGTAGTAAAACTGGGAGGAATATACCTTAATTGCTCAAGCGCAGGGTATTTCATTAGTCACAGAAATTAATGTCTCCTGCCTAGCAATATGCACAATCGTTGTCTTCATTTGTACAAGCCAATGCACATGTCTTGATTACTGCATCATAAACATAGCCTGTGTTCACCAGGCTCAATATTTCATCTAAATATCAGAATTATGGTCTCTTAATTATTTTTCAAAAGAAGAAAAAAAAACATACAGAGATTCATCATATTTTTGAAGTCACAAGAGACCATTACAATGATTTGTAATGGCAGTAAATTTCTTTGCTTTAACTTTGTTTTCCTTTTTGACAAAAGTCAAATGATTTTGTAAATGCAGGAAGAAAATATTCGTCAAGAGAATTCCCATGTAAGGCCTTGATTGTTTTTCATCATGGTAGTTTACCTTGTGAATGAAGCTGTAGAGTGTCACCAATGCCACATCCAAGACCACCATTTTAATTATGATTTCTGGCAACACAGAAATATAAGATTGTTCTTTGTCTCATCCCCAAAGCTGTTGTGAATCTCATCTTCGTAACAGCCCTACATACACACAAAGAGTGTAACTATATGCTCAACAGACTTCTGCTCTGAAGGGCTTTTCCTGTTAATTGATCAGGACCTTTGTAAGTGACACTCCTAGTGTGTCTTCACAGCCAAGAGAATAGTGGTTAAAAATACTACTTTGGTGCAACATTTATATTACTGATACAGCAATAGGCTCCAATCAGAATTTTTCATCATCAGGATGTATATAGACTATGTACTGGAAGCTTCTGGTTTAGCTGTCACAACTCCGTAATGTCTAAATTCAGAGGTATTCTGGATTCACTTGGTGTGGGCACTATTATTTTATATGTATATTTAAGTACATACACATGTGCACACATACACACTCCCATATTATACACACATAAAATTATACTATACACACACAAAATTAGTGCTCAGAGATCAGATTACAACATGGTGCCAACCAAAAATAAATCCTGTGGTTCTGAGTTGTATTTTAAGGAACTTGAGTGCTCCAAATTCAGAAATGGTCTGGAGAAAGGAAGACAACTTCCCATAGTTGAAACTTCTGACTTTAACAAGGTGTCATCTGGATTCTGGCGCTGGTTATGAGGACCCTAGAGAGACCTACTGTGTGGTCATTTATTTCTTAAATGCAGAGGAAAGGCTCCAGGAGCGTACCATCATGGTATTTTACTTCTCCAACCTTTTTCCAGTCCCTCCAAGAGGCACTGGGCCAGTGAAATCAAACCACGTTTATTTCTCTGCAGCTCTATTTCCATGAAGTATGTCCTCGAGCTCAAATCTACTCAAAAGTGAGGAGTTAAAAGACACTTTTAACCTATAATGATAAGGTGTCATTAAGCAGTTTCTAATTACCTTTCCTAATAACAGGAGAAGTTCTGCTAATTAAGTAAAACATGGACGGTAATGTTTTGTTTTGAGCCCACCAATGTTGCACAATGGTGAGTACCGAAGTTTTGTTTCATTTTCCTCCTTGGGCTGTTATGGGAAGTCTGAATGTTGGTGATGCCCTTAAGATAACTAAAGGTTCACACTTACATGGAAAGAACCCAGGCTGTGGAACAATGGGGAATTGGGGTTGGCCTTTTGGGGGAAGAAGGGTAGCAGGTTGGGTTGAACTGATTTGGAGAGATGGAAATCAATTGTTCAAGCTTCCACAGGTTCTTCAAAAGTATAAGCAGAATTTGCAGGGGCAATTCCTGACATCCTGTATGAGATTATGTGGACACTCCAGTTCAGTGAATCACATTATAAAGTACAACATTTATGGATTTTGGCTCAGAACCTAAGTCCAGAAGTTCATTCACTTACATGAATTTGCAGCATGATTTCCATCTGAAACTTGGCCAAGACTGAGGTATTCGCAAATATCTCCTGTTCCATTACATAAAAAGCCTCTGTATTTAACCATTGACTAGTAAGACTGCTGAGAGAATGGAGTTTCACTCAGCTGAGAGTTACAGGTTTGACAAGTGCAGCAAACTAGGATCACATACAGCACCTACATATGTAATGTAAACAGGTTTTGAAGCACTGCTGTGACTCCAGGAGGCACCCAGTTCTCTTACCTGCCAGTAAAGACAAGGGTATTCAGCACAGCTCAAACAGACCTTCTGTTGTTAGTGGAAGCTTGCCTAGCATACAGCTTTTAGAGCAGAAGGATAGTAAACATTTTCTACTAATGTGTATCTATGCGCATCTTTTAACATGGTTTCAAAATCAGTAGGATTTTAATGACTATAGTAAGGCTACTTTATACTAAACATCTGGAAAATCGAGCTGCATTCATATGGATGTTATTGTGAAAAACGCCTGACAGCGTTGAATAGTAGTGGAAACCTTCCCCAACATTTCTACCTGCTGGTTGTTAGCTCTTCTTTGGAGCAGGACGTGAATGGGCTGAAACTTTTCCACCGCTGCAGGAAAGAAAGGAAAAGCCCTCAAGCTCTCCTCACCTGTGCAGACTTAATGGGAAATGTTTAAATTGCTTTTTGTTTGTTTGTTTATGGTCTAAATTCTTTCTTAAGGAGTCATTTTAAAACAGGGACAAACAGGTGCTCTGGCACCTCAGCAGACAAATTCTGCGATGACTCATTATCGTGGAAGCCTGTGCAGCATTGCCTTATTTACACATATCAATATGGAAGCCTGTCACGCTCACATTACTAAAACATCCTCTTTCAATTTTTATGTGAATATCATTCACCAAAACCCAGACAGCGCCCTGCTCAAATTGATATCACTGCTTCAGCAGTCTCTATAGGTGATTCTTCACACCAAATCCAAGTGTCATGACCTCAACAGCTATCCAGCTTCACGGTCAGCACATAGGGACAGGTACATCCATCTCCACCTAAGGTATAGGTCTAAATAGGTCCAGGGGACCATCTCTAGAGGGACAGTTTCTCTTCTAATGTCCCTCTAAAGAGACTGTAGATGACTAACTTGAATGTAGGCATCCATGTTCTACGTGTTTAAAGGTAGGCAACATGAATCCGCATTAATTTTCTTTGGATATATGGTGCTTGGCCCAGAAAGAACAGCAGGGAGCAGGCGCACTTAGTCTCAATAAAGCCATTTTGGTCTGGATTTCGTACACGAGTACTTAGACTTCTCAAACTGACACCGTGGCTTCATGACAGGTCTTAAGAAAAAGAGAGGTGCAAAACTGCAGTCAGGGAAAGCTCCTCTGTACAAGGCCACCGTTAGGTGGAGAGCTGGCAGCTGGAGTGCAGACTTCATCCGCGCTCCTGTATCATAATCTTATGCATCTTACATCAGGTGAGTAGATCAGACGGGGCAGCTATAGCTGCCATGAGTAATCACAGTGCAGCATAGGGGCTGTGGCACTGCGTGGGCAGAAGACACTCGCCTAGATGTAGGGGACTACAGGACAGAAATCAGCTATGTGTTTCACACTCGGTGTGGGAACTGACAAATCTGCTATGAAGCACGTGCCTGAAATATTGCTACCTTGTCTGTTCTTACCCGCATACTCTGAAAAATTAATGCTCATAGTCTCAGCCTACAAGCAGAGTTGGAAAGATTTACACAAAGAGGCTGGAGAACGGATGTCATAAGTTTGGCTTTACACTGCCAGGGAATTTCCTTGAAATAGGGGGATTCATTCCCAGATTCCCCTGAGCAAACCGCGACAGCTGGAGCCGGGCCCAAGCATCTGCTTAGTCTCCTTTCATATTAACTCAAGCTAAAAAAAATAGATGTTTATACTGTCAAACAATATTAATATTCTGCAGTTGTGCTGTTGCTTTTAGGATAGCAGCATATTTTTTCTGAAATACTTCGCATATTATTTAGTAAAGTACCCTCGATCACTGCAGACGTGATTCTGGGCCCCCATCTGTTTCACACCAGTGTAATTTCAATTACTTCAGCAGAGGAAGTCACTGTTTTATACAACCAAATTAATCGGAACTAAGTCCCGTGTCTCAGCATCTTAGGCAAATAGATGAAAATCTGTACATTCGTATCATAATTTGAATTTAATTTAAGGAAGTCAGATTGTTCAATATACCTGATCGCATGAACTGAGAACTTATAGAAAATTGCTACTGTAATATCCCTGAAAACTAGTCGTTGCACCTGAATACAAATTATTTTGCAGCAGTAAACCTGCAATTATATGGTTACTGTTGCAGTAAAGAACAACGATAATTCCTATATTTCACTCCTAGTCAGTTTTGTACTTACTGGATGATCTTCAAATATATGATTTTTTTGCAATAAGAAAGATGGCTTTACATATAACCAAGTGGAAAAACTGAGCCAGGTTAAACATGAGAGAGCACCTCTAAGGTATCACATGGCATAAAGAAATAACTACTTAGATCAGTGTTCAGCATTTTTGGTTTGAGTATTTTAAATTGTCTACTTCTGAATTGACATAGAAGGCAAATATTTAATATATCAATAAAACCTATTTGGACAAAATTTCTGACCTGGTCGACTTTAAGTTTATTTGGAAATACTAATAGTTGGAACATGCCAAGCATAACTAGCTTAAAGGTCTTTAAAAAAACATGTATTTCCTGTTACATGTGAGGACACCAAAGCACAGAGCTACCTTCATCTACCTAGCAAAGCAAGGTCACTGAGGCCAGCAAGGCCACACACCTCACCTGGGTATCACTGCCACCCTCGCAGCAGCTCACAGGTCTGTACCAGTGTCTGTGTGTACAGAAACATACACCAGGTATCTACATGTGCCCGAGGCGGGGAGAAGTATTCAGTGAGTGGTCACACACCAGCCTGCCTTAGCTTTCATGTCACTTGGCTTGAACTAAAGAACCACTGACTTACACAGAAGCTGTGACTGCATTGGTCCTACGCAGGCTCAGAGCTTCATCTGTCCCCCAACAGCGAGCAACCTGAGCTCCAGAAGGACGCCTTTGCAAGCAGAGAGACGCAAGTTTGGTTGCTTCTGGAAACAGGAGCATGCTCCTTGTTTCTCTTCTCTCCACACCCATTTCCTACTACTGCAGTGATGCATCTTCATTTTTCCTGGAGAAAATGCTACAGTACCTACAAGACTGCACCTGCTCTTAACACTGTCCCTAAGAAGCAGCGTGTACCAAGGCAATCACTTTAAACAGGCGGCCACTTCTCAGAAAAGACAAGCTCTTGACTTACAAAGCATTTGATACCAAATGGCTTAGGAATTCCTGTAACAGCAAATGTTGCTACTGTGAATTGAAAACGCCGAAGGCAAAGGCAGGGAGTGGCTTTCTGAAGCCAGCTGGGTGGGACAGTGTTGCTGCTAAAGCAGTCGGCCCCGATGGAGGAGGTGAGGTGCTGAGATCACCTTGAGCTCTGTGCACAGCAGCGAGCTGCGCTGCGTGGAATCTCTGCCATATCAGATACCTCCTGCAGCTGTACCCTGCAGAGGCCTAAGGTTGCTGTAGCAACCACAGTAATTTAAGAAAAATATTGAGAAAGAGAGTGATTGTACCAACAGCAATAAAATAAAAAAGTAGAGCATGTCTTAAAACATCCTACTGCTCTCGGAAAACAAAAAAGGCCACAGAGCAGCCATAAAGGAAGAAGGCAGTTTAAGGAAGGCGTGATACTGAACGCGGCGTTACGTGTTGCAGGATGCTAGAGCACAATAGACTCCGAAGAGTAAACAGCAAGTCAATAGAGATTAGAGGTCTTGCATCATTTGTTGATGTTTTCTGCTGCCAGGTACTTCCAGAAGGACAGTAATAGGAAAAGTTGCCAGCAATAAGGCTTCTAAGTGAACAATAAAGGCAAGACTGACTCACAGAGAAAGGCACTTGAAATGGTGACTGATTTGCCATGTTGTGCTTTTGGCTATGGTATAATAGGTCATTTGAAAATGGATTTCTTTCTTTCCTTGTCTGTGGAAGGAGAAACAAGGTGATTGGTCAGAAGCTTGTATTCATTTGGGAAAAATAAGTCTGTTATGCCAAGGACTCTGCTATTGTACTCAGCCCTGGTGAGGCCGCACCTCGAGTACCGTGTCCAGTTTTGGGCCCCTCACCACAAGAAAGACATCGAGGCCCTGGAGCGTGTCCAGAGAAGGGCAACGAAACTGGTGAAGGGGCTGGAGCACAGGTCTTATGAGGAGTGGCTGAGGGAACTGGGCTTGTTTAGTCTGGAGAAGAGGAGACTCAGGGCAGACCTTATTGCCCTCTACAACTACCTGAAAGGAAGCTGTGGCGAGCTGGGGGTCGGCCTCTTCTAGCAGATAACTAGTGACAGGACTAGGGGGAATGGCTGCAAGTTGCGCCAGGGGAGGTTCAGGTTGGAGATGAGGAGAAATTTCTTCTCTGAAAGGGTGGTCGGGCATTGGAACAGGTTGCCCAGGGAGGTGGTGGAGTCACCGTCCCTGGGGGTGTTTAAGGAAAGGTTAGATGTGGTACTTAGGGAGGGGGTTTAGTGGATAATAGGTGGGGGGGGGGTGGTTGGACTAGATGATCCTTGAGGTCACTTCCAACCTTAATAACGATTCTATGATTCTACGATTCTATGATTCTATTGCATTTGACGGCTGCAAAATAAGGATTTAAGTTTTGAGGGGACTTACGCATGAGCCCTTTCTTGCATTAAACATGTTCTCTCAGGGTTGTGAAACTCTGTTGTCACCCATACATACCCCCAAAGCAGGTTCACAAGAACACAACAACCGTATGAACCTGTAAGAAAATTAGATGTTTCTAGACATATTATAGAAATGTTCACCAGTTTCCTGAATGCCATGAATAAGAGTGGATCAAATATCAAAAAGCATGTAAGGATTGTTTTATTTTCCTGCATGATGTGGAAGGGTGAGGGTCCCTTTGAAAGGGCAGAGGCAGTAGAGCTGTAAATGGGGAAGCTTTGAAGAAAGAGGGGTGCGGGTGACATTTGTGGTATTTGCAGGTAATATCATGGCCAGCGTGATTTGGATATAACTAACTGCTTATCCTACACCTAACTTGCACACCTGGACCTCTGCTTAGTTTAACACGATATTCCATCAGCATGTTGTGATAATAAACAACTCTAGAACTCCAGCTGCCCTGATTTTTAAGGGATTCTTGAATATCATTTTGCAGTAGCAACATATTCTCCTATTGACCTCGAAGGGGGTTTCTCTTGAAAACTGCTGAACCTAATACGGACCACGCTGTGAAGGACCATGCTGTTCTGCAAGAAGTATTTCAGGCCTCTGTAAAATTAAAGTCATTTTTTGCATGGAAGGCCAAAAGCCAGCAAAATCCTGTGTGTGTTCTTAATGCGTAACTACAGAAGTATCTCACCGGCACTCAGCTGGCGTATACTCTAGAATCATTGAAATCAAGATCTAGATAGCTATTGCTTGATCAGTCACTGAAGTTATATTTCCTCTTCAGATGTATTCCTGCGAGTACCGGTTTCTAATATTTTTATAATATGATTTTCTCTGACTGTGTGGCCTTGTATTTACCCATATTAAAATTTAAAACCTTGTTATAATCTTTATTATAGGAAAGACAGGTCAATCTACTCATGTGTAAACAAACCATTAATCTTCTCTCCTTCAGCAAAAGCCTGTTGAATTGAACAAACATTTACTCAATGATCATAATTACAGTGTATGTCAGTTTATACAGTCCCAAGTGTATTGAATCTATGTAAAATGCCTTCAAAATACTGCAATTATTTTAAAGACACAAATAAATCCAGAGATTCAAGAATAAGATCACTCTAGTGGACTGCCTAAAAAAGTAGTCTGCTCCTACTATTTTGTTTGTTTTTGTTTTGGGTACTGATTTTTAAATTCTGCTAATCCCCACTGAGGAGACTTAATTATTATAATACTTATTATTCAATTAATTTTAATGAATATATTGTAATAGAGATAATTTAATGAAGAGGCAGAGGCAGTTCACGCTGATGATCAGAAGTTTTAAGAAGAAAAAGGCTACAAAACCTATGTTCCTAGTCAGGTCACACCAGAAATACACAAAGGGATTCTCTATTAGACTTTCAGCTGTTAAAAATAAATTGATTCTTACCTTTCCAAAACTCCCTTTCCCAATAGCCCGCAATATTTGAAAGTGGTCAAAGTTGACTGTAAAATAAAAGAGAGAAGAAAAGGAAAATAGTTTGTAGAGTGCTAGTCAGAATCAGAAATCAGGTAAGAAAAGTAATGACAGTGTTTCCAACTATTGTCATTTTACCACGTGATACTTTTTCCTCTTAAACACCAAACATATTTAATATCTAGCAAAGAAGAGGTTTGCTTTAAAATACGTTCTGTTAATTTTATTCACCAACCCATCCAATGCCTTCAGTGCCCCGTATCTCCAAAAAGAAACATATCTCTGTCCTGCCCAAGTAACAAGACACTAAGTTGGCATTATGCAGCCATTAGGAAAAACTGCGCAGTATTTTCCAGAAAGATTAAGATCTCTTAAAAGGATACTGAATAATTCAGGCAAGAAACACTGTCTGCTTACAGATATGTAGTAATACAAGGATAGTATTGTTACAGTAATCACTCTGCAGGATAATTCCCATATTCTGCTACAGTGGTGGAAGCCTGTCCCACAATGAGCTAGCAGGATCATCCCCTCTGATTAAGCCCCACCTTAATACAATATATGATGCTAATATTGTAAGGCTGTTTCACGGAGGTAACATAAGTTTGTTTTGGGAGATTTCGTTTTAGCTTGGCAGTGGAATGGATTTACTCCCGCTTCGTGAAAATCTGACAGCACAGTCTGCCCTAGACACTGAAGCGTTTTGCTTTGAACGTGAGTGAGAGATTTCATTTCTCAGAAATGTCATTATTGTTGGTGTTGCATGAGACTGAACACAGCATGACCTTCAAATCTCCGGTTCATTGGTAGGTCTGGCAGTTTTAAAAAAAAAAACCCAACAACATCCTGAACAAAATTGATATGGAGGCACTGAAACACAAACATGACAAGGTGTGATACAGTTTTTACAGTCACTTGTCAGAAAAGAATCACACTTAAAGGTAAACTCAATGAACCAGAGTTGACAAAGTTCCATGCAACTTAACTGGATTATTTTAAATTAAAACTTTCTTATGTTCCTGGCTTTGACCATGTACCTTCATCTATGTGCCTGTTATTGCCATAACAGGAATCAGCAAAATTACGGAGACAGACTGTCACTGGAAAAATGTGGTAACATGAACAAATACAACAAAAACGTGAAGCACATCATGCTGAAGAAGAAAATCCTATAAAATTAATCATACTTTAAATAGCCCACAAAAAATTGTGTCAGCTCAAGCTAAGTATTGAGTAGGAAGTTGCAAGGTCGATATATATCAAGCCACTGAAAAGGTCTAAAATCTTATTTTCCCTGTTGCAGTAATATCTCATTCACACTATTAATGCCACTTATATTTAAGCATTTGTTTATTTATGCTTGCTTACATTGTCTTCAAGGAAACATGGTTACTCCTTTCATTAGTGCAACTATAGCAACCACCTTCCTGGTAATTGCTGGAGACCAAATCAAATCCAGAGCTGACAGAGCTGAAAGGAGCAGACTCTAGTCTTCAGCAAACAAAGATGGTAATTCTGAATATAGCAGGTTTAGGACTCAGATACTAAAATGAAAATGCATAACCCTGCAAAGGCTTTATAAACTACTTGGAAACTGGAAATTGGAAAAGAAATTTTGTGCTGAATCATGTAAGAGTTAGGGTTACCCAGATGTTTGAGAAGCAAGATGGTCCATCAGAAACCAGTAGCTGGGGTCTCTGTCCAAAGATTTTACTGTCTTGTAGTTCCTGCTGGTCAATACTGGTGTGATGGACAAGATGATCAGCTTAGCAAAACCACCTTCCACGCAGGCTTACATCAACTAAAATCTTATTCCCACAAGTCATCCCTTCCAAGCGTATGCCCCTGAGGATTTGAGAGCTTTATGATTGGGATCTTTAAATTGATCCTTAGGTTTAAGTAGGAATTCAACACAGCATTGAAAAGGTTCAAAACAATGTATTAATCTCATTCATTTCTTTGGCAAATTTTCCCTCCAGCATGCTGGTGTTGTCTGTGTCATTCCCCTGTTTTCAAACCTCCCGAGGTTTCCTGTTTATTTTACCATATTTTAACAAACATGTTCCTTCAAGAAAGTTTAGTTGGAGTTTGTTCTTTACCTTGCAGTCATTCAGCTGAGACCAGTTCCCAAAATCAACTGGAAAACTGTTGAAACAGCCTGTAATTATCTGAATTTCAGTCAAGCCATATTTCAATAAGACTTGACTATATTATTGTCCTGAAGCCTGTCTGGTTTTGAAATACATCAGTTTGATGAATTATTTTGTTTTTGTAAAACTAAGATTAAGCAGGGGGTTTTTAGCTATGAGAAGGATTCTTTTTTTTTGTGCATACTGTCTATTGTATTTCTCTGTACTTCCTTCTTTAATGGTGCTTATTGCTCTGAATGACTAGAACAACTTTGTTTTAAATTGAATTTAATTGTAAATTGGACTTCCATAAGAAAGAAATTATTGAATTAGGCATTAGACCATGGAATTTAAAATGGATTATTAGTAATTAAGAAACATAACCAAAACAATTGATCAAATTTTCTCAATTTTTATGTTTAACATGAATCGAATATGAAACATTACACTTTCAGATCTTCATTAAGAAAAAAAGAGTATTTTCTTTTTGTAGTTCACTGTCCCATAAAACTTTTCTTAGATCAAGGTACAATGATTGCAACACATTTTGTACAGGAGAAAAGAAAGATAATATTAAGTGACTGTGGAAGTATGTAAACACGCCTGAGCCTACATTTAAAATGAGCTAGGCTTGCAGCCACTGTAGTCTTCTGGAAAGGGTTAATTCACTAAGGTGAGACAAGTTGGTCTCTTTTGATCGTTCAAACATACTGACAACATTCTAGAGTCAAAAAGTGGAGAACTTCCTCCCTTGGTACCTTAGGAAAGGATACTGAAAGGGATATCTTTGCAGTTGAGATCAATACAAAATTTAGTTGACTCAAACTAAGATGCTTTAAGCCACAGTCCCATCAACAACAGATTAGCCATGCAGAAGTGACATTAGCATCACAGCCCTGATAAACAGTGAACGGCCAAGTTCAGTTCACTGCCACCTTATTACTACACTAGTCATTCTCCTCCAGTGTTTTCCTCAGGTGTTTTTAATCTCACACTCTCAAAATTTTTGGCTTATTTTGTTCATCACACTTTTTTTTTTTCAGGTTCTACATGTGCTTTTTCTCCCTTTCGGTGAAAATTCAACACTGCAGGATCACCACTTATTCTGAGAAGAGTTACAGCTCACCACGACCTCTGGCATTTCCAATGTTTAAAATACCATCAAGATCAGACACTGCCATTTCCTCTGTGCAACAAGGATATCACAAGTATTGTATTCTTGTCCTCTAAAACATGACGTGTCTAACTCTTGTGGAGCTTGGTGTTGTAGCTAATGACGTTTTTCCAGCGCAAAGCCCCGCTGAGATAATGGTGTGGCTGGCAGAAGGACACTTTCTTCAGTAGCAGTAATATGACTATTACTCTTTTGAAAATAGCTTTCTCGGTATCCTTTACTCAAGAGGGGAAAAAACATTTTCAACTTTTTGAGTACTTCTTTCATTTTACTACCACACCATGCTTCGGAAATCGTAGCTATCAGCTCTGAATTTGAGTCTGAGAATATGGACATTTTTCAAGAATCAAAATTAGTTTATATTGCTTTCAGCTTATTTTTCATACAGGCAAATTCACAGAATGAAACTGTGAACACTAACAGTATAAGAGAGTTTCCTTTCAGTTGCATCGATTTTCATCAAGTTGGAAAAATCAAGAAGTATTAGAATCACCCACCTTCATCCCTAAAAAAGTCACCATTAATTCAAAGCTGAGAAGGATTATGGAACAGATATTTGTATAACTAAGGGAGACGATAGATCAGCATGTATTGCATCTGTTCCATGAGTATTAAGTATTAGGGTGACCGATGCCTGCTAATTTCAGTAATGAGCTATAGATGCGTATAAATTGAAGTATTTTGTTTCTATCAGTTTAGTCACGCACAAATAAATCTTAAATTAATTCCATTGCACAGCTTCAAGTCTCTACTAATAGCTTTAAGTGCAAATATACCTCACTTCAATTTTCATGGTTTTGAAGTAGCCCCATGTAGAGCATTTTCCAATAGTTTGATTCTGAACTAATAAAAGCTTGGATGATGGTAATGAGATTCAGGAGCTGAATGGAAGGTTGCACTCTGTTTGCCTAGAAAAATCAAAAAATGTGGTCCTAGTCATTCCAGGTACTTGATCAAATGTATTAACATACTCAAAAATCATCAGGAATATCTTCAAGGATGGCACAGTGTTCTGTGGCCAACTTGGACACAAGAGTCCCTTCTTCTGCCACAGCCTTCTCATGTGATCTTAGGCAAGTGCTTCAATATCTTCTGCCCCTTTCTGTCAAAATATGAATCACGACACCTCTAGGCAGATGTGAAATTAGGTATAGGAAGTGGCTTAGTGCTCATGTTCAAAAGTAATCAGGAGAGTAGTTACAGCTGATTCAAATTATAGTGCTTTATAAAACCATTATAACAACTGAAAGCCATTTTCGAAGTATGAAATGTGTACACTGTTGTGGAAGTGGAGGTATGGAAACCAGTAGGTGACTCCAGTCCCACACATCAAGTTGCCACAGAGCTGAGAGCAGAACCTGGCTCCCACCTCACACCACACCATTCCTCAGGCATATCTTTCCAACTGCATGAGCACTGATAGTGCAAACACTGGTATAAAACTTTCTAGCAAAAGATAAAATAAATATTTCCTGCTCCACTGCTCCCAAGGATAAAGTATACTTTGGGGAAAATATGCACATCACAGACTATTGGGTTTTTATAATCATACTGCAAAAACACTGGATAGTTTTAGTGGAAATTCCTATTCTTTTTTTGCACAAACTAACCAGCATTAGGTACATAATGATGTATGTTAAAACAATGAAGTCGTCTTCACCTTCTTCACCTCTACCGCATTAGTCATGAGTGATGCAGTGATTTGAATCAAAAAAAAAACCCACAAATGAACTGTTACATCAAAGCAGTTCATTACATGTTTGAATTATGACATTACACAAACCCAAAAAATTTCTACCCTTTAATTTGTAGTTTTGCTAATCAAAAATACTCATGTTGCCCATTCAAGTGTAAATTACATCTAGCTCAAGAGGTAATATGTATATTGGGTGGATTCTACATAGAGCTGACATCTGTTCTTACTGCACCTGAGAATATTTAGAGCATGTTTATGTGATTAGTCCAAATATACTCAGTAACCATTACTTGAAAGAACTTTTATCTCCAAGAGCAAATATCCAGTCCAACATGGTTAAAGCACAGGCATATACCTGCTTTGTATCATAGAAAATAAATTAGTGGGATTTTCGTTCAAAAAAATTGGAAGAACTCGGTAAGCATCCAGAGCTAAATCCAGACATGGTCCTTCTCTAGCAGATTCCCACTGATTTATTTGGACTGTCTGGCAGCAACCTAAACCAGAACATGACTACTAAGGCATTAGGAGGTATATAGTAAAGCCGTATTTGTAACACAATGAGCATTTCAAGACATCTAGCTTCATTCTCACTGATCTGAACAGAAAACAGAAACAAGGAAATGTGATGTGGCCATCAGCCAAGAAAATAGATTTTTATTTAAGTCTGAGCACTGTCTACATGTTGCAGGTCTGTTTCAGGGTGTTTTAATCCTTCCTGCTTCTATGTGAATCAGAAAAACAGAATGATAACAGATTTTCTTTCTGGATTTGGCCTGTACGGTTTAACCTGAGACCCACTGGACAGCATTGCTATTAGGATTTTAAACTAACTCTGCAGGGGTTTTTTTGTGTGTGTCTGCTTTTCAGATTCTCCAGACCTTTCCAGAGAAAGTTGTGAGGCTGCACTGACAGAACCTCTGTAGGACTCAGCAGCCATCAAAGCTTGTTAAAATTGCTACTGTACTTCCACACAAAAACACTTGAGATGAGTAACCAAGCAGATACAGTCATATATATTCAGCACTCAGCTCGAATGGACGTTGACAGGACAAAAAATGAACAGTGCTTAAAAATTCGATTAAGGGACATAAAATGGTTAGGGTAGTCATAAGGAGTCACATTCCATCCTGCTCTGTTCACGGGAAGTGCACTAGTGAAGAGAGATACTGTTTAAATTAACTACGAAATGAATTTTTGTTGACTAAATGAGAAAGCCAGGGATATCTTTGAGGTGAGCAAAGAATACAAAACCTGCACAGCTTCATCAGGTTTCTGAGTGGAATGGGCCATCCCTACACATTAATTGACTGGGGAACCTACTAATTGGAAAGAGTTACATAACTGAAGGACAAGAAAAAAAAAGCAGTTTCAGAGCTGATTTTCTCCCATTAATGACGGAGCGCAGTGTTTGCTATCATTGTATTTAGGGGCTTTGCATTTAAACTGCATTACAATGTCTCAGTTCTTCAGGCTTAATGAGTGTTTTAGTTTCAGTCTAAACTGTTTCTTCTAATAATAATTCTTATAACTATCCAGAGTTTATTTGCAGTTAGAAAGAATTGAAGATCTCTTGATGTCAAACAAATTTTATTTAAAATTCAGGTAATTTTGCTTTGAACTTCAAAATGCATTTTGTTCTGATCATGTTTTGACACTGAATGTATAGAAAATTTAATTCCTGTCCTGATACTTGGACAACAGTTTACACTCAAAAAAAAGATACAGCTCTTAATGGATCAAAATCATTATGACTATTGATTTGAAAAATGTAATATTCCTACTTTATCAATTGAACTAAAGTATTTAATTTTGAACTGATACCATTTTTTTCCATTTTAAGATATCACAAGCAGATTACAATAACCAGCTTCCACCCTGCTGCAACTCCAGAAGAAGTTCAGAATAATGTCCATCCTATAAAAGGAAATATAGGCTTCAATTTTATTTCAGACTTCTTGGTTGATCCAAAGTGGGTTTTTCCACAATAGTTCAGTACTACACTGTGCTTCCTTGTGATGGTGACTATGTCCATCTACAAGATGAGATCGTTGGCTGGACTGTATCTCCCATTATGTAGGAATACCCATAGTACTTGCATGGAGGAGGCTCAGGGGAGACCTTATTGCCCTCTACAACTACCTGAAAGGAAGTTGTGGCGAGGTGGGAGTCAGCCTCTTCTCGCAGATAACTAGTGACAGGACAAGGGGGAACGGCTGCAAGTTGCGCCAGGGGAGGTTTAGGTTGGAGATGAGGACAAATTTCTTCTCTGGAAGAGTGGTCAGTCATTGGAACAGGTTGCCCAAGGAGGTGGTCGAGTCACCATCCCTGGGTAGCAGGTGGTAGGGGGACGGTTGGACTAGATGATCCTTGAGGTCTCTTCCAACCTTAATGATTCTATGATTCTATGATTCTATGATTCTATGCACACTTTGTTCACTCTGAGGTGGTGGTGTGTTGTAAGCAGGTACAAGATTTGGATCTACAGAAGGGACTAGGAGTAGCAGATTCCAACATCTTAGTGTCATATCACAGAAATGTAGTCTAGCTTTCAACTGACCCCAAATCAGTTTGAAAAGGTAAACTTGAATTCCATTCAAAATTTCCAAACTAGTTTTGTTTTCCCAGTATACGGATTAACTTTTTAAAAGAAAATAATGGTATTTTTATTTGGCAAAAAGTTTAATTACCCATTAAAAAGTTATTCAGAGGAAAAGTCTGTTCCAAAAATCAATGAAATTTTACTGAAATTAACAATGTTCTGAAAACAAAAAAAAAACACAACCCCCCCAAACAAGCAAACAAAACCCCAAAGAAACAAACAAAAACATATGAGAGAGTTCCTCCATCTCCCATCTATGTCACCTTTCAAATATGATAAAGCGGAGGCAACCTCCCTAGACTGCAAGACATAGGGAGAAAACCTCAGTACTATGGTGTTGGAAAAGTATGATTTTATATCTTTCATTTCTATATTCTACCAATAAATATCTGAGACCATAGATAAAAGAGTGGGCTAAATAACATCTGTTGTGATGCAGTACAGGAATTCTTATTTCCTTATGTTAATCCTCCTACAAGCTAGTACTTCACATGCAATGTGGCTACACATCAAATTCACAGAATATTTAGATGATGCATGGTTTGCTCATCAAACGCGGTGCCAAAGTCGTGGGGTTCCACACTGCATTCTGTGAAATCCACCTCACATTGTATTGTTAAAAGTGTGTTTTTTTCCTAAATGGATGGGAAATTTTCTGAATACCTTAGTTAAAAAGAATACTGGAAAGAACCACAACAATCTAACATTTTCCAAAATCCTCTAAAAACAAACTGGAAGAATTTGGTGAAGCAGCTAATGATTTACACTGTTAGAGAAACAGATGTGTTGCCACAAACAGAAATAAATTTGAAATCCCAAAGAAAATTAAAGTTTGGAAACAACCAAGCTGCTAAAGACAAAGATGCTAGGACTGATCCTCAAAACTTTGCTTCCTTTTTAATTCTATAAAAGAATAGAATTCCTTTTCTAATGCTGTTCTGTAAAAGCAGTAAAAGAAATGAAGATGCCACTTCGTATTCACAAAGAAACTGTGACTTCCTGGTAAACAAGAATCTGTTTGAACCAAAGTTTAAATGAAATTTTCTCTCCAGAGCTGTTTACACTTCCAATAAGGCACAATAAAATCATACTGCCATTAAGCACATCTAGTCTGAAAAATACATCAAGCAGCTACCTGAAACCTGTAAAACAAAGTTTGCTTCTTGGGCAAGTAGAACAAGCTGCAAACCATTGCAGCTTTTCTTTGAGAGTTTGAACTGAAACTACTGTTTCAGTAGTGCCACCCTAGTCTCAAGACTTCTGAGAAATTTGAAATACATACATCATCAACACAAAATTGTCATCCTGACACTTCGAGGGATGTGGGTGTCATCCTCTATGAGCCACTGGGAGGGATTTACAGGTAGCAGAGACTTGTCAACAAGCCACTGAAGTCAGCAGAAAAAGTCCTATAGCTGTGAATTGCAGCATGATTTTGATCTAAGAACAGCCATCAGTTTTTGCTGAAAGTCTGCTGAAAGGTTGCCCTTGTGGTAGCCTTGGTTAAGGGCTTCACCAGAAGCTCCAGGGACTGCAGAGACAGTTGTGATTGTTATCCCAGGGAAAATGAAAATTTATTGCTCTGACGAAGGTTTGGAAATGTTTGGCTGTTGCTTTGCTCCACAAGAATTTTAACACTGATTTGATGAACTTAGCTATTCCTTTCAAAAGAACTGAGCATGAATAGGTGGTTACTGGTATAGGTTAACTGTACTGATCAGAAGAGCTCTTGTGACTGCATCTCTTCCCCACAGTCCTTCTTGGGACCATTAGGTTGATAAATAAAGTCAATTTTATTGGTTTTATGCCTTATTATAACTAGTCCAAAATGTAACCATAAAAATTCACAATTGGAGTGTTCAGTGTGCTGCCTCTGTGATCTTCAGACAGGTTACCCTGTTTCAGAGGCATACACAGATACTCCGAGGTGACTGGAAAAAAGGAGTAATTAAAAAGCAAGTTTTTACCTGCCATGGTTTGATTGACCAAATATAAGAAGAGAGGAGAGGAAAAAAAATATTCTTTTAAATAAATAGTGTCAGTCTGAACAACACAAAGGCAATATGACAATTCTGATCTTTTGATTAAGAATTTGATTTCAACACCAATGAAAACAAACAGAAAATTAAGTAGATTTAGGATCTTTCTCAACTTTTTGCTTTTTGCCCACTTTCCATTTTACCTCTTTTCCACTGGAGAACTAAGAGAAAGAATTACAAAATCAAAAAACCTTCACTGATCTCAGATGAAATTATAAATTCCTCACAATTGATTCATGAAAATTTTTGTATTGTTATCTGTGTCCATGCATTTCTGATTTTTTTTTCTGAAATCAGAACATTTCGAGAAATATTACTTTTCATTTTGCTTTTGGCTTTTCACAGGAAAGATTTCTATTTTCAGATAGTCTAATACTGAGAGGAAGTAGAAAATTCTTATGTTTCCCAATATCAGGAGCATAACTTATATGCTTAGGGCTTACACACGCAACCAACTTATCTCCAAGACCATCTTACTGACACTGTTTTGCTCTACTTTACGATCCTTGTCATGTGATGCAATGACAAGAGCTCATGATCATCCAGGAAAAAGACTTGCTCTTTGAAAACCTGACAAGAAAATAAGGCAATCACATGGACGGCATCTCTGGCACACTGCTGACAGCAGGAACAGGGAGGACAGCAGGATCATCCCTTTCTATAATGGTATGGACCTTTAGACTGGATTAAACTAATCATAGAATCATTAAAGTTGGAAGACACCTCAAGGATCGTCTAGTCCAACCGTCCCCCTACCACCTATTACCTACTAAACCATGTCCCTAAGTACCACATCCAATCTTTCTTTAAACACCCCCAGGTGACTCCACCACCTCCCCGGGCAACCCATTCCAATGCCCGATCACACTTTCCAAGAAGAAATTTCTCCTAATCTCCAACCTAAATCATGACACCTTATGGTAACCTACAAGGCTAGTTTTGTTAAAAGTCTAGATTCAGAGGTAGTAGAATGAGATAGTCACCTTCATAGGTGAGTTACAGTGCTTTTTAATACAGAGTTTATGTATTTTACTTTTACAAAAATTGTTTTATACCAATGTAGAAATCAAACTCTGATCCCTGTCCCATTAAAATATACTGACTTTAATACTTGCACTCTCTCCTCAAACATAATTGAGCACAGGCAAGAAAAGACAAATCTAGAATGATCTGCTAAGCTGGTGTTTTTCCTTAGATGGCAATCCAAGGAAGGCAACCAATTAGCCTACTGAAAATAAGTAGGAACAAGTGTAAACATCCTACGTCAGAAAGATTTAAGCTAATGCACAATCTAAAGTACAACTGCTATTATTTGAAGAAAAAGTTACTAATTTAAAATGAAATTTACTAATTTAAACTGAAGAATTTTATCTTGTTTCTTATTAATTAACAAATAACATGGTCAAATAAAGCCAACAGAGTTTGGCAGAAAATAAAAAGAATGTGAAATGTGTTGTCTTTGCAAAAAGTCAGCTGGACAATCTAGTAGACACAAGCCCAAGCTGATATCATGTCTTCACGGGCAGCATAGTATAAAGCAGGAAAAAATGACTATATGTTTAATGTCACCATCAATAGTGTGAGCTACAAAAATTAGCACAGAGGATGATATGTTCTACCTGTCTTTTTTTGGGCTAATGCAAGGTCTTCAAAATCCTGATGATGACTAATGGTACAGGCAATAATCAAGCTGAAGCTCCCTTGACAGGTACCTAAGATTTAAAATAGCAGTGGCTGAGATAAAAGGAAAAAAAAAAAGAGACAAAATACAATAGTGGCAGACATGAATGGAGGCTAATACTGCAAAAAGGCAATTCGTTTTATAGTAATTCCTGCACCAGGACATCGCCTAAACCAAAAGGCATCAACAAGTTCAGAAAGTGGTAGAGCTCTGCCAGCACAGTGCAGAGTCCACATGGGGACAAAGGCTCATACTGTCACACTCTCAACAGGAAGAGAGATCTGTTGTGAGTTCACTCCTTGCAGGGAAACCACAAACAAGATATTCTTCTAATGCTACTTCCATGCTCACAGAGGTGGAGGAGCTCTGGCCTGATCAGTTTGAAAATAATAATGTAGTACCATAGACTGAGAGCAAGGACTTGAGTGCTGATGTTGGGCCATGAGCATAGATGGTCTTGATCTTGTGGGTCAGTTTAGTGTAATTCTTCAGCAGCATTATTTTGAAGCAACTCTTCTCAACACCTAACTAGTCTTCTGTTATGATGACTAGTTAATCACCCATACATTAAGCTAAAAAGATAATCAGACTTAAAATATAGGGGGTTTCACTTTTAAAAGAAAACTGAAAGGAACTTGCACTGTTAAATCTATTCCTATTTTTCAAGAAGCAGCACATAGACACAGATTGTTGTGAAAGACTTGTAATGACTGATCAGGAATTTTACATATTGGTGTATATATTTTTCATAGCACTGAGTTAATCAGAAGTCAGATGTTCCTTAGGTTGAACTGGTATATCATTAGAAAATCTCACCTTTGCTACATAGTCATCATTGCTGTCCATCAATGGCCAGACCCTCGGTAACCACACAAGACTAAGGGCCAGAAAAGTTTTGATGGTAGTCGGAAACAGTTGTACATTAGTGTTGTAGAGATGTTCACTTCTTGTGCACAGGATTCATTATGACTGGCTGCATGAAAGTACATGATTCTCCGTCCAGTTAGGCTGGCACTGAAGCTATGCAACATGAAGGACTGAAATTAGGTTATTATTAGGTTTGGTGCATTGGATAAACATGCAATTGACTTAAGTCCATGACCCTGACATCATTGCCACATCAAAACCATTAGGATTTAGTTAAGCAGTGTCAAATCTTCAGGTTAGTTGACCATAACAGAAGGTCGTGTAAGTGATTTAGCTGCATCTGCATTCTGTTAGCATATAGCATTGAGGTAACCTATTTTCTAGTAGAAAGGTTTCTTTTGCATAAACTAACTGTGGAAAGTAATTCAGACTTGTGACATCATCTTAATCACCTATGCATGTATCCTATTATAAAGCAGTAATTTATAAAATTTTACTATTATAAACTCACTAGTCAGCAAATTTTTATTTTTATTTTTTTTTTAAGATCAGAGGAAGTTTTAATTAAAAGACATCTTTTTGCTGCTACGAAAACAGTTTTGTTTTGTGACAAGACAGAGATTTGATTCAGAAAAGCTGTTAACTTAGTGGCAACACTGGAAACATCAAAAGTCTTCAAGGAACAATTGTACTAGACCTTATCACAGCTAGTGAATAGCAAGGAAGCCTTTGTGAGTCTCCATGCTGTTCATAGCTCTTTCCAAAGGTAAACTTGACATTGAAACTAACGAGAAAAGTTTCAGGATGTACTCAAATATCTTAAAGTGTCTTTAAGATATTCTGTAAGTGATAAAACATTACTGCCTCTTATTGAGAAAAGAGGGTTTCTAACTGAGGATGTTGCTTACTTATGAATGAGCTGGCAAAAAGAATCTCTGAAATCCATCCATTGCAAGGAGAAATAGGTTGACAGGTATGTCCAACAGAAAAGATACTCCTTGAGAAAATGGATTGCTAAAATACAGAAAGTTTAAATTCCACTTCAACAGTAATAGACTTCCCTGCGAGATCAGAAAACACATAATAGACTATGAAGCATCTTCTTCAGCTAGAAAGTGGGAATATTCACTTCCCTCAGAGTTACTATAAGAATACCTTCATTAATAACTGAGCTGGAAAGCTCTCTGAGGGAAGTTGCTATGGGAATAAAATGTCAAATTTCAGTGGACCAAACTGTTTCCTCCTACAATAAAATTTGCCAGAGTGATCCTCAGGTGAAGGAAAACTCTTTAAATGAAGTTACCAACAAAATCCTCAGTGAGGCATCAGTCAATATTATCCACGTAGGCACCTCTATAATGGCAAACAGGCTGGAGGAAGCTAAGAAACCTCTTTGCTTTAGGCTTCTTTGAGTGGTGGCTCTGAGACCACTGCTCTTGCAGAGCAGGATTTCAGAAAATGAGTCTTGGTGCTCTGTTAATGAGATGTTAGGAGCCACGTGAATAGGATTTTACCCAAACACCTAGACAAAGTATGAGTTGTTCTTTTGTTTTTCTTCTAAGTCCAGATCTCAAGAGATGAGGTGTCTGTCTCCAAAATCGGATCTGGAAGAATTATCTTTTCTATTTTTAATCACAACTACAGATGAAACACTGGAGGCAAATAAGGACACTAAAGGGTCAGAAAGACTCACATTTCAGTTGGGACTGCCTCTCGTTTAGCGTTTTTAAACCTAACCATCCCCGTGGGGTTCAAATGAATGACGCCAGTTCTAACTCGCAGCAAAAGTGCGCCTGAAGTGCAGAGCAGTAGACTTATTTTTCATTTGTCATTGTAAGATTAAAGCTCATCAGTTTGATAGCAGTGATGTTCCCTCAGGAAAAAAAACTTTCAAAGAAGAAGGCAAACCTGCAGGTTATAAATGTGTCTGTCCAAGTTTATCTTTTGGGATTTGAAAATAGTGCTGAAATTGCAAGAATTTCAAGAACATTTACAGATTCACAGATGTGTAGGGGTTGGAAGGGACCTCTGGAGATCATCTAGTCTAACCCCCCTGCTAGAGCAGGATTACCTACAGCACATTGCACAGGGTCTTGAATCTCTCCAGAGAAGGAGACTCCACAACCTCTCTGGGCAGCCTGTTTCAGTGCTCTGTCACCCTCCCATTAAAGAATTTTCTTCTCATATTCAGGTGGAACTTCCTGCATTCCAGTTTGTGCCCACTGCCCCTCATCTTGTCACTGGGCACCACTGAAATTTGAGCATCGTTTCTGAAGATATCCAGCCATTTGTGTCTCATGGCTCTTTCTAATCAAAAAAAGTCGCAACTATCAACTTGAAAATCAGCCAGCGTCTGTCAGGGCTCTGAGGGCATTAACTGGCCTTGCTGGCCATGATCAGCTTCCCTTGTCCCACCGCCACCACCACACTGTCCATGGGCTTGGAGCCCTGTTGCAGCTCAGGCCTGGATCAGGCCAGTGTGAAACAAGAGAGCGCCATGAGGAGGCTGGCAGGGACATGCCATGCTTTGCTGAGGTGCACTTCAAACCAGTTCTCAGCCAAGCTATATTGCAGGTACATCTATGCACCTCAGATAACCTCTGGACACTTGGCTGACCCCACTTACTGTCACTGACCTGCTCTGCTCGCCTGGCTTGGGGACAGAGTTACCACCTGGGCTTTACAGCAATGGGATCCAACTGCAGGTAGTGAGGTGGCACAGCAGTAGCTGAGTAGCATAGGCACTGCAGCCAGGAAAACTGCCTCCCATTACGGGAAAAGGCAGAGTTTAATTAAATTAGCAGCACATCTAGCGAGTACCAGCACTCCAGTACGGATGAGTTGAAGAAAATTTCAACTATTCCATTACTGCCTGGCCACAAAGCAGCACATCAGAGCCCAGCAGAAGCTAGATGTCTCTTATAGTAGCCAGATTTCTAATGACTGTTTAAATAAAGAAATAACTTTTAAGAGAGATGATCTTCTCCATTAACCCCATCCTTTAGCCCACCCATAGTTATCCACCCTCTGCAATTAAATGACTTTCACTATGTACTTCAGCACTCAAGTTATGTCTTACTCATAGGTCTTGTAAATTTTTAAAACTAAGTTATACTTATATACAGGTTGGATAGGCTTTGGGCAACCTGGTCTAGTTGTCCCTGCCCATGGCAGGGGGGTTGGAACTAGATGATCCTTGTGGTCCCTTCCAACCCAAACCATTCTGTGATTCTATGATTCTAAAAATAAAAACAAAACAACAACAACAACAAAATCTATTTTAGGGATGGAACCTCAAATCCAAACCTCTGAGGTTCCAGAGGGACTGACTTGAGCCTAGCTTGATGTTTTGAGTTATTTGGAGCCAAAAAGGGGGTGATTTTTTATTCTAGCTAGGATTCTTACTGTTTCACTGTGTGGATCATTTAATTTCTTAAGAATCACTTCACTTTGTCTACCATTTTGGAGTAAAAGCAGGTCCTACAAAGGTTTTTTTACATATGTGTTCAAGACCAAACTTCTGTTGATTAAACATGATCAATTTTTCCATTTTCAGTGGAAGCAATATCCTGAGTTGTTAGCTGACATTAAAACACCTTTCCATTTTGATACTTCCCTTTTTGTATTTTCTTTCAGGGTGTATAGAAAGGGTAGAAAAAGGACCTGATAGTAACAGCTATATTTAATTCATGAAAAACTTGCAGAATTTCAGTGAACTCAAATTTCTTCTTCTTAAGGTTTTCAGATAAATATTTAATGATAGAATTGGTAGTTTTGGTACTCAGACTGAAAAAGATGGGTTGACTGTTGTACGTGCAATGGCCATCTAACTGTAGAAGTATTTTTACTTGGAGCTGGTGACTTATTCTCTATTATTCTCTGATCACTGCACTACTTACCTCTGGGAAATCCTTCCAGTGAAGAAGTAAAGATAGTTTCAGTCTGGTAACAGTATGCTTATTTACACACCACAAGCAATTATACCAAAGCTGATAGGACCATGCATTGTTGAAAACGGTAAATATGAATAAGGAAATCAGGACCTTTGCCTTATCTATCCGCTGATAAGATTAGGAGTGAAACACGAAAGATTTAAAGCAAAGCAAACATAGATACACTCACAAAACAAATCGAATCTACCTCATCTCCATTCCTAGGCTTTCACATCAGCTGGCACAGAGGTGACTGAGGGGAGAAGGACTTCAGACCAGCCACGGTTCCCAGGTCATGGCTGAGGGTCAGCATGAACAGCAGAAGGTCAGTAGACTCTCTAAGCCACAACTTAACTTATACAGATTTACCCTATATCACCACACAACAGGAAGAAATAAAAAGATTCATTCAATGTAGAGGTTGGGTAGCTGACAGATATTAATGGAAAGAACATAACATCTAATTTTAACAACAGAAGTTATTTGCTGCAAAGCACAAACAAATAGTGAACTGCAGAGGATAAAATTGCTCAATGTAGCAGAAGGTTTATTAGTCTCAATGCCTGAAACGTTCTGTGGTATTAAATGTGCTTATACCAATCCGTATAATCACAGAAATAGAATCTCAATTAAGTTTAATTATAGATGTTAGATGAAAATAATGAATATCGGTGACTCAGTTCTAGAGTTCCCTACCACATAGACTAGGTTTGTTTTGACGAGAGTAAAGTACGTATAAAAATATCTGTGTATATATGGAAAGAAAGAAAGGAAGAGAGAACTATTCTCTAAAAAAATTGTATTATATTTCCTTAACTATGAGAAAATGGCAAATCAGTACATCAGAGCTTCCTCTAGCTGTTTGTGAAAGAATATTAAACAGCCTTGGTTGTTTCACAGTACAGAATGGAAAACCTTCAAAATAGTAAAAAAAAATTATTTCCTACCACCAGGTCTATCATTTATTTTTTTTTTTTTTCTTTTTTTATGTTAATCAACAAAGAAAGGTGGTAAAAGGACTGGAAATCAGCTAAATGTACTGAAGACTGGAAGAAACACACTGCATATGAGAGTCTTTCCCAGGGTCTGCTGGGCTGTATGTTTTGTTTCCAAATTGGAATGTAGCACCGCAGGAGGTTCTTGGTAACATCCGGGATATCCCATCACTCAAAACATCAGGATGTCATGGATCCACATATTTCTGTGGATCAAAAGTTGTATATGATCTACGTAGCAGAGGAAGGTTAGGAAGCTGAGAGCCGAGCCTGTTAGCATTAGCATTTCTATGTCCAGCATTCAAAGTTCTCTGCTTCCTGCTAGAAACGGTGAGAAAACTGAATGTCACAAGCAGTATCTTTTCTCCATAAGGGACAGCAACTACACTGAAAGGATCGTTTTCTATTAATGCATTAAAAATATGTGCCTGTGCTCCCTCTGACACCTGTGAGATAGTCTGATGGCTCCTGGCTGAGGAGAACCAAAGCTCTGAAATCGGAGCAGCACTCACCATAAGTGCTCGAAACCACTGAAAATACAGCATGACTTCACTGCCACATGTTACTTAATCTCTTCTAAACAGCAGACAGAACCTCTAATTACTCTCAGAAAAGCCTTGTGAAAAGCCATTCAGAAAGCAAGTGCTGTCTCAGGAAGAGCTAGAATTTGCCTAGCCACCAGCCAACCTCCACTTGCAGGTCCTGCCTCCAGCCAGCATTCACAGCTGCCCCAGCAGCCATTCTCTAGCTGCTCTCTTCTCCAGTTCATCAGTAGGGAGCTCCCTAACTCCGAAAGGACAAGGGTTGCCCTGCTGAATGTTTGGATCACCAGGAAAAGTTCTCTACTCCATGGCTTTTTTCCAGCAAAGTCTCACAGCACTTAGTGGTGCCATTTTTGTTGAACAGAAGATCAATAAATCCTGCAAGAAAGTCTTCCGATGCTGACATTTTTGCTGAGAATTTCACACTAAAATTTTATTTCTCGTTTTAAGGTATTTTTATCTGCTATTATTATTAGCACCATAAAACAATCTGATTTAATAATTTAGCTTAGAAACTCAAGCAAAAGTCCTCAAAGACATGTCACTAGACTGGAAAAGAGTTGGAAATAATGGCATAATTGGCATACAGTGGCTGAAAAATGAGAAGCCAAGGCTGGGCAGAGGAGAATCTCATGAAGCTGCAAATTTCTGGCCAGTCTATTCCTCCTATTATATCCAAATGAATCTCAGCGAAGGCTAACTTTGTTTTATAGCAATGCCCTGCACATAAGATTGTGTAGCTCTCTCTGTAGTTTTCACATGCTAAAACATTAAAATGTGATGCTGCTCTTAAAATAACAGCTTTTTCCTACATCTCAGAAAGGATCTTTTGATTGGCTTTTGTTCTTTGACTTCAAGGTCTGTGTAGCAGATCACAGCACCTAAGATGTGGTATTGCCCCAAAAGACTTTGCAAGCTTTACAGCTTGGACAAAGATTTATCTAAACCTAACCCCAAAAGGCATAAAAAAAACGCCCTCATAACATACTGTGAAAACAATCCAGGGGGAAGCAGAGGATAGTTTCAAAAATACATGAAGGACACTCTGGAGGCTAATGGCGATTTTGTGATTATATTACATCTCTGTTTCAACAGGGTGGCTAAGAACAGTTTTCATTGCTTAGCAGGGGAGACAGAACAATATCATAAGGAAATAATAATTACTGGAAGGATTAATTCAGTTTTCATTTTTACATCTTAAATAAGGAACAGCAGGTGTTTCCTTATCACTGCAAAAGTAGAAAAATGAAGGAAAATATTTTTTGCCTGTTGCATTATATTGCCTCCTAGTCTATTATCTTACTTAATACAACAGTCTTTCTTACACAGAACACTGTTAGCAATGCTATGACAAAGCCAGTGCTCTATTTCATTCACTATCAGAACAAGATAAAAAATGACAGAGCAGAAAATTACATCAGCTGTAGAATTTATCTAAAAGTTTCCAAAATTCAAAGAACTGGCATTAAAATAATGGTTAAAAAATAAAAAAAAAAAGCTTTCCTTTTGCCTCACAAATTCTAGCCTGTTCATTCAGACTCTTTCATTTACTTATGAAAATACAGAAATTTATAAGAGTCAATGTGGAAATTAAGGAAGCTAAACATGAGGTCAAACTGATCAGGTGAGAGATGATCACAGTGTAAACAAGTCTTCTGGTTATTGGGGTGAAAAATAACTTATTTGGTAATGAAAGGAAGATAATCCTCATTTCTGTGATACAAAAGTAAATCCCTACTCTCAGAGTCCCCTGTCACTTCAGGTGAATGCTGACTGCCTAAGGGAATGGAACAATACATAACAGCAAGATTTTCTTGAGGACAACCTGAAAACAGGTTGGGTGTTGCACTTTTATTATATTTGTCAGATTCTGGTAAGTGAGAAATCTGAAAGGCAAAGCCTGATAGTACTCACCAGTGAAGAAACAGATGCCTTCGTTCTTTCCTTTTCTCCTGAATATTGTGTTTTATAAAGGTACGGTACCAGTAGATAACAAAAAAACTATATCTTTTCATAGAGGAAGTACAATAAAAGTACATCTACTACATTAAACATAGAGTAAAAACTTGTACAGTATCATATTATATTGTATACATGATGTATACTTTATAGAGTATAATGTTAATTTCTAAAAGTTTAAAATGAAGGACAAGTTTTTTATCTTTGTGGAATAATACTACTTCTTCTTGTAGGGGGGCTTACATATACACATGTATACAATGTTCACAACTGCAGCACCAGTTCAGCAACGGCTCAACATAGGCTTACGTGGGGCAGTAAGTAATGTACTTTAAGGCAATTGATTTAACTAGCTCATGAAATCAAGCAGAAACACACTCAAGAGAGGTCAGGTCCCCTGATGTGCACCCTGCTTACTGCTGCTGCTCATCCCTAAGCAGAAAGTCCTTGCCTCTCCTGCTACATTGGGTGGGTAATTCCCCTGCTTTTAGTCCCTTTCCCTCACATGTTTTAACATGATAAGATACTGTGGAGCTCCACTACTTGTCTGAGCTTGAAGTTGTCCTTTTCCTTTGAATATCCTTTCACAAATTTTTGGTTTGTATTGATTGATCTCAGTAGCAACCTTTTCTCTTCCACACCTTTCCCACCACCTCAGCATTAGTTCACTCCAGTTAAGTCAAGTTACTGTGAAACCTCCAAAATTAATTTGGCAATCTTATTCTTTTCCACCTTTCAATGCTTTGTCCCAGGTGTTACTTCCCACTAGGTTTAGCATCGGAAAGGTTTCCAATTCTGCTTTCCCAGCTTTGCTGTTTAATGAGGAAGCTAGAAAAAAAGAGTCTCGTGCTTGGCCAACAAAAACCCTGCCTTCTTCGTTCTTAAGCCCACATTCAGAAGAGACTGTATAAAGACAGTCCTGGTGGGATAAGACCTACTTTCTTTGAGTATGTATGAGCAAGATCAGAATTCCTCATTTTTTCTTCCAAGATTTTCTCAGTCGTTTTCCAGTTAAGTTAGGTGCAGCATTTCATTCTGGGGTAGCTTCCTCCATTCACTGGACAGCATGTGAACATTCAAGGTTCACAAAAAAACCCAGTATTCCCAAGTTACTTCTGGCTTTGTAACCCCTATCCACATCAAGGAATTCTTTGGCTTCCATGCCAGATGCAACCAATGGCCCAATGGATGTCACAGTGGAGCCAAATGAGAGGAAATAGAGCTGTTCCCCCTTGTTCTATGTGAAGGTGTCAGAGAGGTGTGAGTGCAGCCAGCCTGATGGTCTCCCTGGCAGAAGTGAAATACTGGTCTTTTGAACTCTCCTGAAGGTAGTCAGTACTGTGGAGTAGAGTCAGTTTAATATCTCTGTACATTTGAACACTGTACACCCATGGGAAAACCAAGTATTTACTTTTCTAGCGTGCTGCTTCTTCCACCATTCAGCTTCTACAGTCCTGCAGAACCCACCCCTCTGAACGCCTGCTCTTGGTGCAGAAAACCACAGCGGCACAGCTGAAGGAGCAGAGCCTTGCCTTTTCACTGCAAGAGCCAGCTATGGGCAGGGATGGGAGACAATTTGTAAAAGAGTGATTGCAAAAACAATGATGTTGAGATTTAGACAGCAATCTTGTTTTCTCAGAGTTTATTTCACATTCAGAGTTTTCCCTGATCTTGGATACGAGTCTCTAAGCTTATCTTGCTTCATGCTTGGTTATCCATGAATTATTTATACTTAATTACCCAAAAAGCCTATCTTGACATCTAGGCACACTACATAACACACATAGCAACACGGGTAAAACGTTACCTCTCCTGAGCACCTACAGTTCCTAGATAACAAGTCACCAAGAAATTTCTTAACACTTAGAGGTGTCATGTCAATCACTTGTGTAAATTCTGGAAGGTTACAAAAGCAGGAGCAGAGACTTACGTGATGCCTTTGTTTAAGACAGAGGGCGTGACAAGGATGTTCCTAACAAAGCAGAAAATTAAATCTTGGAATTGTAGAAAATATATTTAGGAAGGACCTTGAAAATTCATCGGGTCCATCTCTAAGCCACTGCTGGCAGACATTTTGTTGAATGTGGATGACAGTAACATATAATAAAATTGGTACACACTTTGGGTGTTCCTTGAAAGTGTCTTGGTTCTAATCCTGACAGCATGGGGTAAATCAGATATTGCACAACATTTTTAGGACAGTCAAATGGGGGGAACAGACATGCAGCTCATTTGAGGGAGCAAGAATCTAAGACAGAAGTGCCAAATTCATCCTGATCTACGCTAAATTTCACCTGTAACTATCATTCAGAGTCTGAAGAGGCCCACATTATTTGGGTACATTGTACCAAAGCTTTAAGACTGAGTCAGGAAGATAATGGCTGATGGTGGTTGCAATGCCACGACATTCCTTCTGAACCTCCTTTGCCACAGACCCTGCAAACTCTTGACTGCAGTTTGGCAGCTGGTAATTCTTTGACTGCCTGGAATTGTCATATTGTTCTTCTGTGCTTTTCTCTCTGTCCATACTCTCCTGGTGTCTCATACTATGTTGTAACTGCAAGCTCAACACCAACCACTACTTTATTCTGTGTTTGTAAAGGCACCAGCACTATGCTTTCTGAAATGTATGGCACCACACATAATGATGACTTCATGTCTAAAGTTCAATAAATGGAAAATAAAATTGTATATAATTCTACTTGGTCATAAAACAAAACAAAAATTACAATGGTCAAGATCTTATTTATCTAAAACCTCGATGTCCAGCATAAAACAATGCCTTCAACAGCTGTGTTTTATCCATTTTTTTTGACACAGAACTGCCTTGGAATGTTTTTAAGTCACAGTGTGGTACTCTTACCCAATCCGGTTCTAAGAGGGAATTGTAATATTCATGTTTGCAATGTAAAATGCTATATAACCCACCACAGAAATTGCATGAACAAACCAAAAATCCAGCAGAAATATTAATCCCATTCCATAGTTCTTACTTTCACTAATAAAAGGTATTTAGATTCTAAAGCCTTTACTTAATTGTTCTGTAGGGCTGTATTTTATGAAACAATTAGTTTGAAAAGAGTATGTTATAAGACTCGTGATTCAAGCTCTTTGCGGTTGTTACACGACTCCCTCAGACATTATCCATTACAGCTTTGTGGCTGCGGGCTGATGGCCACTATCATATCTCTGACAATAACTGGATGCTGCATACTCTGTTTTGAATCTGACTCATTTTGACATTTAACCATTGCTTTAAACTGGTTCCAAGTGAAACCCTTGTGTGTTATTTTTTCCCTGTGTCACTTTTATAGGCCTTCAGCTTCCGCTGCACTTTATACAAACTCAGCCATTTAGCTACCTGAACCATATTAATTTTTATTAATTGAAGACTTTCTTGTTAAGATCCATATCTATTGTTTATGCTGTTAGTACAAGATAATCTTTTCTGCAGCTGGTCATTTAATAACAACTTCTTTTGCAACTCACCAACTTAAAGCTCTTCATTTAAATTGTAGGTTTAAATGAAGAGAGGTAGAAAACAATTTAAATTAGAACTCAGAATTTAAAGTTTAATGCCAGAGGCTGGATGCTATATTCTCTAGTACACAAGCTTTCTATTGAGCTCTGTAGTTATGACACTACAGCGGAACGAAGCCTTATGACTCAGGCAAAGCAATGGCACTTCAGCATTTGCTTGAAGTTAAGTAGCTCCATAAGCACTACAGTGAATCAGGGACCGGCCGTGTAGAAATAAGCCAAGGCATGTTGCCATGCCTCATTTCCCTCACACGGGACAACAGTACCGAGGCACAGCATGTCACACTGACCTCCGCAGAGGAGTGTTCAAGCTCTATAACTTCAGGATGTTCAGTGAAAGGCTCTTTGGAAATATATATTCGCTTTAAATGTAAACTCACATACTATAAAAATAAAACCAAGATCTTTACAAGTTCAGTGCACTTGTTTCTAAAAGTAACTGTAGCAAAACTGACTTTTAAAGCACCAAATAACCAAATACAATTGCCGTATCACTTCACACGATCAACTTCGTGCCTCTAATGCTTCTGTTTCTTATCCTCTCCTCAATCCTTGCCACAATATAGGCAAATATGTTGTTACTATTTGGTAGTAGTAATATCCCTCCTGAGTTACTTCTTTCTTATATTACTCTTTTCTACTGTTTCACTTTCACTTGTTAAATATCACTGAAGTTTTAACAGAGCACGGTCAAGCCAATCCAGCATGACAGATACTCTTTACAGTCACCAGGCTATTGCTAACATATTTGTTACTTATGATATTTACTGAGAATTTGAAAATAACATTTACCAATGGTAAATATTCCCATCACCTTTCTGTTTCCATTCTTGTGAACTTATTGCTGTTCCTGAAGAGGAAAGATGTCCTCCTTTGCTCTCTTGATATTAGCACTGGATACACATATTAAGGAGAGGATAGTCGTTATGAGAATAGGAAATATTCGAGGTAAACCTAGTCAGCGCTCCTTTTCTTCAATAGTAATAACCAAAATTAAACTGGTTACCTGAGTGCCAAACTGACAACACAATCAGTGTAGCATCTAGCTTGAAAACACTTTCTAAATGTCTAAACATATGTTATAGTTCCACGCCATTAAAGTATCTACCTTTGATTAGAGGTAGCAATGCTGCTATACCAGACTTAGTTGTCTATCCAACCCATAGAGCAATAAAAATCAAGAAATGAAACATATTTTTCCATTGAGCTTCTTTAGCCAGAGTGTAAGTTCTAGGCAAACAAAGAACTCTGTTCACTGGATTTTCCTAGCTGTTGTTGTGCTTCAACCTAGGCGAGGAAGAAAAAGAGATAAATCTAGGATGATTTCACCAGCAGCTCTTTCCACATCATACTTTCGTTTGATGAGGAACTTATTTTGTACATGGTAGAGTTTGCTTAGATTTAATTTTTCTCAATTTCAGTGAAGTGATACATAAGAAAGTATAAGCAAATCTGAACAAGGTGAGGGTTAACTGGCAAAAGGCAAGGCGGGTAACACAGGAAAAAAAATGGTACTTTGAAATAGGAATTATGAAGTTGACAGGGCTTAACAGCAAAGATGACGAAGTCTGGAAATGATCCAGCCAATTATTTACATAAAATATTCAGTGGACTTGATAACTGGTATGGAGATGATGAGAGTGATGATAATACAAAAGACTAGTAAAGTCAGACCATGACAAGAAGAGAAGTGGGTGACCACCTCTGAGAATATGAATAATAGAAATGGACCAAAATTCAGTCACATAAGACGCAAGGTTATGCACATAGGAACACCAAAAATTTCTGCTGTAGATTGGAACTCATCAGTGGAAATTACTGACCAGGGCACTGGTGGACTGACATCACAGGGTGACCAAACTACCCACGATACATCCATGAAAAGGGAATATGTAGTTATTGGCTGTATCAGGGAAGTTATTTCCAGTAGAGATCAGGAAGAATTGTTTTCAGCACAAGGTCCTGGTGAAAACTCACCTGCAATTCTCTGTATAATTTGGGTGATCTGTGTGCCACCAAGACAAGTTCAAAGGCATGCGGGTGGGTGGCATAGGAGGTGAAAAAACAGTGGAAATTAGAGAAAACTAGAAGAGGTTTTCTTACAAAACAAAGAGAAGGCACGTTTTTGCTGTCTACCAATACACTAGAGGAACCATGCAGGGTGGAGGGCAGTTTAAGTGAACAAAAAAGTTGAAATAGACATAAATCTTATAAATAGGTTAAGAATCATTTAATCAGGAAAACAGATGTTGCTAGCCATTCAAAGAGTAAAGTTCTGGAAGATCCTTCTAACAAAAATAGAATGTAGAGAACAGACACAGCTAGTTTAAAAACGGTATGTATTACGGCCTTTAAAAAGATCAGGTTATGATAATGATGTGTTATGCTGTCTGTGATAACTGGGGATTTACGACACGCAGTCCGGCCTTCTGGCTGGATCGTTCTTTATTATGCTAAGCATTGTGGGGAGTCTACATACAACTCGTAGTTTTTAGGTCTACTCAATGGATCAACACCTATTCCCCTTCGACAGAAAGCATGAGTTGCGTTGCTAGAACAGATACCCTACAGGCTTGTCAGGCAGCACCTGGGTGCTCTTTACATATTATTTCCCTATATTTCTTATTTATTAAGTGGCACACTGAATGAGTAACTTTTTCCTTGATTTACAAAGTGACAATAAATGGTTTTAAAACACTTCCTCCAAAATTTGTGTTACACGTATGAACATAGAATGACAATACTTTTTTCCTGCTCATTGTTCTGATTGTAAGAAGCAGCTGTGACATTACACACAATACACTAAATAGCTTGGTTTCTACTATGCCTACGCATTCATAAACAGCTCATATATTATTCCAGTTCTCTTTGAACATTGTCATTCTTGAGCAAAATTATACCATCTCAAGAAATAAATTTACTTTCTATTGCTATACTTTCTCTTTTGCCTTTTTTTTTTTAATTTCATATCGAGTCCAATATTGTGGAAAATAGTGAAACAGTGACTCTTGTAGCTACTCGTGGGAATACAAAATACAGATTGATTTTGGATTAAACCTTGTAAAATACATTTTCAAAGAGGAGATATTTTCCTACAGGTACTTTGGAAAATGCTATCATGAATAATAATCTGTAAATAGTATAGGAAATAGGTTATTGTTTCAAAAGCAATGGACTCTTCTGAACTAGGTGGTTGTGCTAAGCATAATATCTTCAGAGGGAAAAAAAAAGAGATTATGTTAGGAACATTTGTAATGGAAAAAAAACAAAAAACAAAAAAAAAAAAAACCACAACAAACCAAAACCAGGCAAAGAATAAATAGTTACCTAATAGAAATCCATAAATACTTTGTGTGGGTTTTTTATTAGGTATTAAAAATGGCTGCATTACAGAAATGTTTTTCTGAGGGAGAAAGAGCTGAGTCGCATGAAGTCTTCTCTGCAGTAATTTACTATTGAACTTTGTTCATTTTGTTCAAAAACTGACCACAGCCTTGTCCCATGGAAAAAAAAAAAAAAAGGTAATAATTCATGGAAGCTACTGACTCAGGAAAGCCCAATCAAAAGTCTTGCAAAGGCAAAGGTGTGACTATTGTTTTGTGTTAGGGTGTCTGGATTAACACCCTGCTCTCACTCTTGGGTATTTCTTGGTACGTTACCTCAAGGATTACAAGACTAATTGCTCATGATCAAGATTTTACCTGGGGGAGAGGTATGTGAAGTGTGTGTGGTGGTGGGAAAACATGTTCTTTCTCTTTCACTTGGTTACATAGCATGACCTGTGGCAAATGACTGAAATTTTGTGTCGGTACAAGAAAACCACAGCTACCAAACCACAACACAGAGATAGTAAATAATCTGCCCTGTTCTCCACACAAACAACGGAGTCTCGTAAATCAAACCTGATCAAACACCTCTTCAAGCTTTCTCAAGGAATGGGGAATGATAATTGTGACTTAAACAGAAACAAATGTGTATTGGCCTTTTTAAGCACTTTACATGCATTTAATATATTTCCTCCCTATTAGCAAAGCAAAACAAGTATCACTGTGTGTCCTCAGCATCAGGGGAAGAGCATACATGGCTTTGATTTGTTATGAACCTTAGAAAGCCAGACAACATGACAACCTAGTGAGACACAATCACTTCCTAATAAAACATATTGGGAAAGGAATATACTCAAAATTAAGCATCAATCCCCCAGATAGGCAGCAACATCCATCCCATAAGTAATGCTAAAAACACTTCTAGTGACAGTACACAAATATCTGTTTCCTCAGAGTGCAGTGTTCTCTCTGCTTCAAAAGCCAGAATGGTTGTAACTGAAATGCAGTCTCATAATTACAGATCATTAAATATGATCTACGAACAAAAATGACGTGGAGATGCATAAATAGTGAAGAAACACCCTATTTTATGCAAACTTTCCCACTGCCTTCCAAAAACTTTACAAAATACACTCTCTTACGACATGTTATCTAGGCAGGGAGAAAAATCTCAGAGTAATAGAGCAAGCTACAAAAAGTTTCAGAAAGTGAAGGTGATGGAAGAAGCACACTGGCCGAGAGACAACGCCATTTAGAACGGGCAGGTAGGCAGAGAGTCAGCTGCGAACAAAACCAGAACAGTGAGCGCCCATCTCCAGAGCCACGCGTGCGAAGTCCCCTGCCATGTGCTTCCCCCCCCGCAAAGGCGCGCCAGGCTTCGCACGAGCTCGGCTGACAGCAGAGCCCCACGCAACCGGTGAACAACGGTGGCTTTTCCTCCTGCTTCCCCGGGCAGCTCGCCCCGCAGCAGGCAGCCCGCGGCGGGATCCGCGCCCAGCGGCCCCCCGGAGGGAGCGGGGGCAGGCGGCCGCC
>VWZZ01000321.1:50782-71290 GCA_013399095.1 Psophia crepitans
CTCCTCTCCCCTTGCACTGGACCTCAGTAAGCTCTCTATGGCTATTTACCATGTTTCGGCTGACGCAGTGGTAAATCTGCTCAAGTTTTCTTTCCAAACCACATCTGCTCCCTCTCATCGTCTTCAAATCGCTAAGATGTGCTAAAAGGCAGAAGATGCTAAAATCAGAAAAAGCTTTGATCTTTCCATAGTTCACTGTTGGAACATGCTCTTTGCCCTTTTTTTATTCATATTTTGGGGAACTTTTGCATTGGGAGCATTTGCTAAAGAAGGCAGCAAGGGACAAGAACTTGAAACACACACACTGATAGTTTTCTAGTCACTCTTCAGGCATAAGTACTTGCTGTTCCAAATAAAGGTCAGAACCTGTGCAAATTGACTGACTCCTATTTCATCCCTGCACGAATTCGAGGAAAACTGTTTCTCCAAAGTTTCTGTCAAGGCAGTGTTAAGAAGCTGGGGTTTATTGAGATTTACCACAAGCAACAGTGAATCTAATTGGCATCATCTGGCACACTTGTGCAAGTGACGGTGTAAGAATAGGTCCAAAAGTAGATCTAAGTTTCCTTTACTTTGCCGGTGTCATGACCTTGCTGAAAGGCAGTGGTTTAGTTTGGCTTCCCAACGTGCTCTCCCACCTGCTCCTTCCCCAGCAGCCCTATCTCTGATCCGCAAGGCACAAATTTAAAGCATAATGCAGTTTTGAACATATTTTGAACTAACCCCAGTATGGGTCATCCAGGCATGGATTTATATGTGGACAGAAGGGCTTCTAGCCTTCACATCAGAAAAGTTAATGGAGTATGGAATAGACTTATAGGCAAGTTGTGCAGAATCAAGTCTCACCGTTAGATTGTGAGTGTGTCTTTTCCAGTCCTCTGTTATACAGGGAGACCCACAGCATTCAATAAGGTTTTTAAAAGGCTGCCAGCCAGCTGCTTCATTTGTGTTCCATCAATGTGAACACAACACAACTATGGCCATTTACTCGAAGATCTGCTGTATGCCCAGACTTGTTTCAAGAGAGAGAGAAACTCTCCAATCCCAGCTAAGCTTGGGAAATCATAGAAAGCCTTTACCACAACATTTTTAAAAGATATTGGACATATAGGGCAAGAAGAGCAAGGATGCCTGTGCAAATACTATATTACAGAGAAACTGGAACTATTTATTTCAACAGAACCCTAAACTGATAAAGGGGAGAGAGTCGGTTCTGCACTACATTGAATATAGTGGGGTACAAATTGCAGTAGCTTTGGTCCAGGCTTCTAGCTAAGTTTCACAGAATCACAGAATCATAGAGGTTGGAAGGGACCTTGAAAGATCATCTAGTCCAACCCCCCCTTGCCAAGGCAGGGCCACCTAGAGCACATCACTCAGGAACATGTCCAGTCAGGTTTTGAATGTCTCCAGAGAAGGAGACTCCACAACCTCTCTGGGCAGCCTGTTCCAGTGCTCTGTCACCCTCACAGTGAAAAAGTTTTTCCTTATATTAACACGGAACCTCCTATGCTCCAGCTTGGACCCGTTGCCCCTTGTCCTATCACTCAATGACACCGAGAAGAGCCTGGCTCCATCTTCCCAACACTCACCCTTAACATATTTATAAACATTAATGAGGTCACCCCTCAGTCTCCTCTTCTCCAAGCTAAAGAGACCCAGCTCCCTCAGCCTTTCCTCATAAGGGAGATGTTCCACTCCCTTAATCATCTTTGTGGCTTTGTTTCAGTCTTACATCTCATTTGTACAATACTGTGATATCAGCCAAATAATCAAGACAGATTAAATTGCCTATATGCACAGCAAACACCATTCCAGACAGCATTGGCTCTGGAAACAGTGCCCAACTCACTGGAGCACCTCAGAAAATGTGACTGTCTATAGAAAGGAAGTCAGCTTCCAGTGCTTATTCAAGGAGTGAAAGGAAACTGATGTTACTGGAATCCGAGGTCAGAAATGATTGCAGTTCCAGAATTGCAGGCCCCAGTTTGGATGTATTACTACTGAATCATGTTTTTGCAATTGGCTTCAGTCACAGCCTGATCAGTCCATTATGCCTATCTTGTGATTTGACACTGTTACACTAAATCTCAGACTGATAAACCCTGAGCAATTTTCACTGCAGTATGTAGCAGAAATCACTTCAAAATAGAGAGCATTTTGTTCCTTTGTAGCTTTTACCTGTTTCCGTGAAATTCAACATGGCATGCATTATGTATTTCCTTTAGCACAGAAATAACATGGAAAACTTGTGAAAGTTTTTTGTAAGGTCCTTCTGCACTGTGACTGAAGTTTTGAAGTCCAGTGTATAAGAAATCAAAACCTAACAGTTACGGCTGGAATTTGAGTAACCTGGTGTCAGCCCTCTGCAAGATTACACGTGTCTGTCCTGTCAAGGTCAATGGCAGTACTTTGGTGTGAAACTGCTGTAATGGAAGCAGAGTCAAACCATTAGCAATGTGAGGCCAAAAAAAAAGGATTGATCTTCACTGCATCAATAGGAAACATGGACAAAACGTCTTCTGTCTGTACAGGTTTTGGTCACAGCTTTTAGTTTTACATTCTGGATGTTGGTCAGTAATCTCTCTAACCTGATCTGGGGCATCAAAACACATACACAATAAAAGACCTGGGAATTTGCTGTGGTCAACTTAGCACAACACCATGCGCTTGAGTGTGGCGACATCCACCTTAGGCATGAAACTGAGACCAGGGATTCTCATGTTTCCCTCCTACTGCTCGTGATCTGTGACCATGGCACATTTCTTCATCTTTCCATCAGGTATTTTCATGTACAAAGTATTTTTTTCAGAATAGAGTTCTGGCAACTTAAGGAAGGGACAAATAAAAACATCTAAGTATGTTCCCTTTCTTTAGAGAGACTAACTGGTTCCAACACTAGGACTGTAGGAGCAAGTGCTGCTGGAAAAGAACAGGGCCAAGTAAGAGTATGCAAGGGATGTACAACCCCAGAATGCAGAATGTCTCCTGGGCAGCTGCATTGGCTTTTTTCCAGCATAACAGCTACAAAGTCCTGCTAGTAACCTGCCATACCTCCTGCTTCTCCCCACAGTAAATATTCCAGAGGAGGTCAGACTAGATCTGTGCTTCCTCAAGCAGCTTGCACTGGGTGCCCTGCTGCTCGGAGGTGCAGCCATTACCCTGCAGCGGTATAACAGCCCAGCCGTTCCTTTTCACAGCCCGTATTGGTCCTGCGTGGTTTATGTCCCTCTCAGTCTTAGCTATTTAATAAGCTTTACTGCTTAATGATTTTTTTTCTTCCCTTCTTCATGTAGTATAGCTGTATCTGGAGCTCTGGGGATTCTCTGTTAATAACTCGTCCTATTGTGTTTTGTCACGTCCTTTCTTGTGACTGGTAATTTATCAGTAGTATTGATTGATGTAAAATTATAGACTTCCCAATCTTTCCTAGCCTGCAGAGTGTCTTTCAAGAACTCATAAAGTAGCTCAAGTGATGAAGAGCCCTTCTTAGCAGAATAGTTAAGAGGTTGCTCTTTTAGAGCTATTACATTTGGGCTATTAAGGCAAAACACTAAATAGGGGAATAGGGGTGTGAGGGTGACTTACTGCTCTCATTGCTTGCCTTCTCAGGGGTATAGCTGCATTTTCTCTTTCTTTCCTTTTTTTTCCTGTTTTTTTTGTTGTTGTTGTTGTTTATTTGTTTGTGGGTTTTTTGTTTGTTTGTTTTGTTATTTGGACGTAAAACACTAAGCCACTCCACATGTATTCTCATCTCAGAGATAACAAAATATAAAGTCAAGGTTTGAAAACTGAAATCATCTGCTGAAGGTCACAAGATAAGCCCACGAGAGTTGAGCTTTGTACGGGGAGCCATGATGATTTTGTACACAGGTAGCTGAGCAAAGAAAGAGAAAATCAATTGTTCACAGAAGTGGCACCTGAAGAAACAGTTATAAAAATTAATTGGCTCTGTAAAATAAGGAAAAACATTATTTGCTGAATATCCCATTCAAGCTGATTGCAAAAACCTGTTAGAGTAAAGCCTTGATAGACATGTTCATGACTTGTTCAAGTTTGCAGTGTAAGAGGCAAAATTCATGTTCAGATTTACAGAATCAATAGACTGAGTTTGAAGCTTTCCGTGTGTCTGCTGAACAAATTGGCTGAGAATGCAAACTTTTCTAAGTGTTCTTGAAATTAGTAATTTTATCATTTTTCCACTACCTTAATTGCTTAGAGAGTGGAAGATAAACACTCTGATAATTTTCAGGAAAAAAACAACCAACCAAGAATAAAACTGCAGCCCAAGGAAAGATGTCTAATAGCTGTATATTTTCCTCTCTTTTGTTTGTTTTGCTGTTCTTCAGATTTAATCACGTCTCTCTTTACTCTAGTCTCATGAAGGGTTTTGCTGCACGTACATTTAATATATGCATACTAGAGCATAATCAGTGCAAAAGGATGGTAGAAGAGACAAAGTAGGAGGAATAGGTTCAAATGTGCTTTGTGACTGAGGCCTAATGGTGCTTGAGATCCACATGGCTTTGGAAAGCTGAAGATACGTAATTGCACCTTGTGAAAAATAGCAGGAGTTATGTATCTGGTACCTTGTAATTTACCTTTGGTCACGCACAAGCATGGGAAAGCATTCTGCTGCTCGTTGCTATTACGGAGCCCAGTTATCTGACAGAACCTTGTTATACAGCCAAAGTCATCACCAATCTCTATAAATTATATTTCTATGAACCAATTAAGCTCCTTTTGCCCCAGATCATGCATTAGTTCAGGGAAAAAATGGGACTGATAAAGCTTTCTATGAAGGTATGTTTATCTTTTCAGTTCTAGGATCTCCCTAGAGTGAAACTACTGCAAAGATGCCCTGAGCAAACATGTCCCCTAGGATTGTGACCAGATGCTTGCTTTTTTCTTTTTTCTTTTTTTTTTTTTTTCCCTGCACTGACTGCATCTACATTACTAGTTTGGTTTGACGAAGGAGCAAGCTTTGAAAGAAAATCTCACCACTAAGTCAATCTATTGTGCTTTGCTTTGCATCACAGAGCAGTCTCAGAACGTGATCTAGATTCCTTTGGGATGAATCAGAACTAGAAGGTGCCCTGTAGGACTGCACCTAGTGCACCCCAACTGGGACCAGACAGTCAGACTACGGGATCAGACTAGAGCTAGTTGGAGGTGAAACCCCCAAAATACATACAGTATGGATGTTACAGCCTCAGCACTGCCAGATCTGCTCCCACAGCACTGAGCTAATGGCAAATACGGATAGAGAAGACATCTAAAGGCTTCTGACTGCCTGGCTTCTAAAGAGGCTGTCACCCCTCTTTTGTGCTTTTTTTGCCTGCTGTTGAAATTTCTGTTGTTCTGTCAAGGACATGAAGCAGTGTATCATCAGGCTTACTGTGGAATTTACCTGTTCTTTCTTTCTTCCTTCTTAAAAACTCCAATAAAATAAAAAAATGCAATTTATGGAACAACAAGTTGGTGAAGAAAAGCCTCTGTTATGCACAGACACCTCAGCAGTAAGTTCCATTTACACTCTAGCTTATCTCAATGTACATTTAAGCAACAATTCAAACAGAAGAATGTGTCATAGTAGCAGGAGAGGCACCCTACTGAAAGCCCCCAGTACAGTGCATACGTGCAGGCAATGAGCAGATGATAGCCGTATACATCAGCTGGCCTTAGCAACCAGTCAGCTGTGAGAAATGAGCCCGACTGCCAGAGGTAAACCTGCAGGATAACATATATTCGCAACAGCAATTTTCTTCTTGTTAGAGTACAATCGGACACCCAGTTTGGAATAGTTATGCTTGGTTAGGAAGGGGAAGGACCTCTTTCCACACGGACTAGTCAGTGCAGAAGTGGAAAATCAGTTATGCTCATCACATCTGTGGTTTTCTAGCATCCCTAGTATTTTCAGAACTGTAGATGATGTTGATTTGACACTGTCATAAGTCCTTAGCATGGGAAGCAGTTCCCCATCATTCAGCCATGTCTCCTTTATTCAGATATTATAACACTGTTTTCCTCTGAGAAATCTGTGTGATGACATTTTAATTCAGGAAAGAAGGTTTAAATTCACATTTAAATTATGCTTTTGTTCTTTAAAAAAAATAATTTTAACATTTTAAATGCATTTAAAATTAATTTTAGACTTTAAAAGTAATTAAACATTTAAATAAATATAAATCTATTAAAGTCTGATTTTGTATATCTGATATTCTTCTGATTCTGCAGAAGAGAACCAGCCAGGACAGAGGAGAAAAAAAGCACCCAGCACAGAATGGACCCATGCCCAATTTCTCCTGCTCTGATACAGAAATGAGGTGCATGACAACTTGGTCTGGATTTTAACGTTTTTCTGATCTGCTGTAACCTTCACAGTTGTCCTTGTCATCCTTTAAGACTATTTATCTAATACCTTTCCTGACTTTGTTTTTTATGTTTCTATACTCTTCCATAAACAAGAATGGAGGATAGAAAGTCACGCAGCCCTGTATTCGAAAGTGTTTTCTACAACTGGTGACACAATGTAATGTTTGATTTTTATATGAATTTTGTGATTTTATCTCCTCTTAAGAATAATGTTTTCAAATAGCTTTAGACTGCATTTGTGAAAATGATGACATTAGTAGCCAATTATGAATCACAATAGAACCCCAGAAATGACACCAGCTTATGATAGAATCCTTTTTTGGGGGCATATAAAGACAGTTGTCTCTTCTGCTTCTCAGCAGGCATTTATGAGTAGAGAGTTACAAATGGTCTAATTTCTCAGCAAACACCAATGTTCAGTAGTGACTGCCACCTGCAGCATCTATTCTTCTGTCTATGTGTAAATGTGTAAACCCCATTGTGCCTTCAAGTTGGAAAACGAGGCTAAAGTAGTGATGCAAATGGGGAACTGGAAATTAAAAAAACAAAGCTGAAGAAAATATGGTTCCTGTTTTTATAGCTCCAAAGCTGAAATCTGATTAACGTCACTGAAGGCAGCTTTTCAAAAGTGTTTCATTTGGTACCGAGGTTCCGGAAAGTCAGAGTCCCTTCAGGTCTCCTGAGAAACATGAGAAATTTTCAGCTGTGGGTCAGAGGAGAAGCAGGTTTCCCACCCACAGGGATTGGGCCCTTGGCCTGGAGAGGAGAAACACTGCAGCAGGACCATGGGAAGGAGCAGAGGTTCCTGCAGGTAGGCAAAGTGCAAATATTTGAGTTATTTTTCTGCAGGAAGAAAACGTTTCAACTTGCTTATCTGTTTTGTTTCAACTCAGTTTGCGGCCTTTGTCTTGCTGGGCTGGGAGATGGCGATGTGGGATTTGGAGCACATTTGTGTGTCTGAATGAAGTCAGAGTGTGCTTGCTCGGAGGGAAATGTGTTGCTGGAGTTGCTTGCTGTGACGCTGCTGCTGTTGATTGAAAGGAGCCTGCTGTGGCTTACNTGGAGAGGAGAAACACTGCAGCAGGACCATGGGAAGGAGCAGAGGTTCCTGCAGGTAGGCAAAGTGCAAATATTTGAGTTATTTTTCTGCAGGAAGAAAACGTTTCAACTTGCTTATCTGTTTTGTTTCAACTCAGTTTGCGGCCTTTGTCTTGCTGGGCTGGGAGATGGCGATGTGGGATTTGGAGCACTCTATTGACCAAGAAACCTCTGTATAGTTACCAAAGCATTGAATATAACCCAATTGCTAAAGGTACTTTAAAAGCTGCCTTTGAAACTGAATATTAGACAGAAAAGAAAAATGGTCAGAATCATAATAATCAGAGCAAAATACAGTGAAACAAGGAACCCATTCATTCTTATGTTTGCTTTACATGCTACCTGAATCTAAAGAGCTGTGGTACATTCAGTTACTGAATAGATAAATTCTAAAGCAGTGGAGTTGTCCATGCTTGAAGCATGTTTGAATGTGTGTTTTCTTCCTGTATTACTTCCTGCAAACATTCACTCCCTTGCCAAGAAGACAAAGTATTTTCTTCAGGCAGCATTGAACATACAGCTAGCGCTTGCTTGCTTTATTCATGTCACTGTAGAACTTGCTGGTCATTTACCAGCACGGCTGCTTGCCCTCCATTCATTCTGTGCTCTCCCGCTTCCCCGTGCCCTCAGGCTTTTCAGCTTAACTCTCAGCGAGGCACCAGCTCACAATATTTCATTTTCAGTCCTCAGTGTCATCAAGATGGAAGCCACCACAGAGAAGATAACATCTCTCAAGCATGTCCAGTGGCTGGCATTGGGCTTGTCTGTTCAATGCCAAGTGAGTCTTCATTAGAGCTTTCTCTTCTCTGGACCGGGTACCAAAGGGGTAATAACAGTGAAGAATTTACTTTTCAGGTTTAGACTCGAGCAGGATTCTTCAGAAAGACTGACACAGGGAATGTGCTATTCATCCTAAGTGTTGCCAGACAACTTGCTACTCTGTAAGTAGCGTTTGTGCTTCTAAGGAGAACTGTTGGAGGAAAAGCTGGCCAGCCTGAGCATCCCATGTAACAAAACCCCAAAGCTGTCAGGAGCAGCACCCAAACCATATATAGACTTTTTCAGATATATGTGCTCTGCCTGTGTGACTGGTTAACACCAGAAATGGGAGAGTGCTCTGGAACACAACGTCTCGAAAAGGAGAGAAATTTGATTTCCTTCTAAATCTGCTATCTCAAGTGGGAATGATTCACTGATGCCAGTAGACACAACAGCAAGGAATCCACCATAGTAACACATTTATTTTTCATTTATTGATTTCATAAAACAAATGCTAAGCAAGGCATGCAATTGCCAGACAAGGAAAACACATCATTATTAATGGATGTGAGGAAACAGTCTCGGGAGAAAAACAGAGTAGGTTGAACAGAGAAGTGTGCAGAGCAAAGGTTCTGTGACCCAGAGATCGTCTTTTCACCGCACGTTTGCATAGCTTCCAGCTCAGTGGGATTCTTGGTCTATGACTTTGGCCCCTAAGCTGTAATCCATATAGCAGTGCTAACAACATATGTCATCTGGAAATTAGTCTCCACGTCTCAGCAGCATAGTAGATAATCACGTCTAGGGTCGTCTTCGTGCTTCAAACATCCTCCAGTAAGTTACATTAACAGTAGGCTTTGTTCCCTTGCTGGAGGCTGTGAGCCAAAAGACGAAAGGAATTAACAAAATAAAGCATGCATAAACAAAAAAAAGGAAAAAATCATTACATTACCTAAGTCATCTATGCTTGAGAAGGACCAGTGGCCACATGGTTTATTAAAGATGATTCTGAATTACGCACTAAAAATTCCAACATAGAGTCAACCAAAGCGTAGCCTGCTCGACCAGGCAGTCACATGCAAGTATTTGTCCACTGCTTTTTCTGGACGTTTCTTATCATGTATGCTGTAGGCACACATGCACGCAGTTTCAAGTAGAAGAGTGCTCCTAGTAAATTCAATAGTATGCCTAAATTTACATGTTCTTAAGAGTTTTGCTGGATGTGAACCTCGGGTTTACCCCCAAGAAGAACACTATCTTCTCCTTTTAAACAGTGCTTTCTTTAAAAAAGAGGTCAGCATCAGATGCTGATCTCTGACACAGTTGAAACTCCTTCATGTATTGCATTGGAAATTCAAGCGATTTATACACCAGTTCTATATGAAGTATCAGCAGTCTAATCCAAAATTAGCTTGTTTTTCTTCCAAGAATATAATTGTCACATCTACTGTTTAATGTCAGCTTAAGCAGCAGAACAATCTGAGGGGGAAAGAGACACCCTCATTTACATTAGTTTTACCCTATTTTTCAAGTATCTGCTTTCTAATTACTAGAATCATTTGCTAAGAAATGATGGTATGTTCAATACTGCCCAAAACACTTATGAAAACTTAGTCCCTAGCCACCAGTGACTTTGAGCAAAACAAGCTGCAAAATCCATTGCAAGGCCTGTGGTGGTTTTATCTGTGAGTGCAGCCATTTTTCTGTATCATTCCACCATCAAACATTTGTACCTCTTGGCCTCTTTGTCCACTTAAGACAGGACCATCCACCTTCTGGCTCTTCCTCTGCTTTCCTGCAGTTGGTAACGGAGGGAGCACCAAGACAGACAGTCCTTCAGATCACTGGCATGAGGGTCTGTGATCCTCAGGGACTTCACTTGGGTAACAGAGGTGGGAAGTCCATCATTGGTTTGGCCTCATGTTTGCTCATCTCTGCTGTCTGCATCCACCCCAAAATTCCTTGTTGTCTTTCCTTCCTGTGGTTGAAACCCACAAAATAAATAAATAAATAAATAAATAGAAGCTCAATAGATAAAAGTTCAATATATAAAGAAGATAGACAAATAAATAAATGTGCTTAAAATAAAGCTTAAAAAAAGGGAAAGCAGCGGGATGTCATTCAGTGTAAGAGCAGCTCTGGCCTACTGGTAGCTCCATTTCAGGGCGCAGGCCAGGTCCTAAGCACGAGTCGGACTCTGATAGTTCTAATCATGTTGCTGTATCTGTTGTCCTGTTCCTGACACTAACTGCAAAGGGGAGTGCCAGAACCTGGTTCTATCTCAGAAGAAAATAAAGCTTGACTTTTCTGTTAGCTCTACCTTCAGTGAGCAAAAAGAAAAGGATGCGTAAAGAGTAAACATACATCTATGTCTTCTCTCATCTCCTGTCTTGCACGGTTTTCCCTTTGTAGTCACATGCTGAATGTTTGCACTGCAGCAAATTCTGACTACTGAGAACAATTACCACTGCCCACGTCTGTCTCACACATAAGCAAAACAAGTAAGTGTTGGATATATAAATTTTTCCATGGTTTTTTTTAGCTCTGACATGGGCAGAGGATATAGGGCTGTCCTTGGGAAGTGCTCTCTGTGTTTGGAAAGCACCTATATTGGTCCACTGCCTCAGCTAGTAAAAATGAAGAAAAATGTGAAAAACACAATTCAACGTGCACTGAAGTTCAGGCTCCAGACCCAGGTCTGGGTTGTTTTCTGTTCAAGGCTAGAATTCTTCTAATACAGTTCCTGTATGTCCGTGTTTGTGTGTGTGTGTGGTTTGGCTTCAATATTTCCTGGAGGAATGTGTCCACCCAGCTAAACAAAATACCTCCCTGGAGGCAGCTTGTGCTTTACAGTTGCTGCAGCACACAGAGAAAATCAGATTTTACAAAGACAGAATTGGAGTACATCCTGCCAGGGTAAAAGAAAAGCTTCATGCTTGACATCATTAATGGTGAAATTATAGCATCAATAACTAATATTTTATTCCAGTGTATTTAGATGAGGAGCCTTGAAGCCTTGCCTACCTCTTTGGGAAAAGAATGGGAGACATATTCATGAAAATAATCAATATTTTCTAGCTATAAAAGGACTACAACCAGGCACCTTTTCCAAACCACTCTTTAAACATGTTCCACATGCTTTGTAAGTCGCCTGTTTCCCCTGAGGCTTGGTCTGTTAACAAAAAGGTGTATTAAATACAGATGAACAAAAAGATCAGCTCATAGCTTTTCCTCGTGCTTGCAAAAGCTGATTCCTCTACAGGGCTACTCAGGCCTGACACTGGGTCTCTCTCAGTGAGGACTCAGCATCCTCAGAGAGCAACAAATACATTTAACCTGTTCCTAGCAAGGTCAACCCTTGATAGCAAGACTTAGAAAATGCATCTCACTAAAGATTTTTTTTTTGTTCCTACTCCTATCAAAGTATAAAGCTAAACAGAGCTGGATTATTGGCCTCAAGAACTGACGTACTGTGTTTGGAAACGTAACCCTTCTTTGAAAACTGTGTGTAAAGAGAATCAAAGAGCTTGCTTTGATCACTTTGATACTTTCCTGAATGTTGTTTGGTTTCTTTGACTCCATTCGCTCCATTTCTCTTTGGTGTCAGAGGGAAAATGGTGTGGACAATGCTATCATTCTCCGCCCGGCGCATTGTTTTATTATAGAAGCTCATGTACCTAAATTATGCAATAGGAAGAATGAAACTGTGTCTTTTTGACATGAACAAAGTTGACGCCAACCTTTTTGTTTGTGTACAATTAATGGATAAAATGGGTTGATGTTCTGAGTGCGGTTTATAGTGTGGCAGCTGCTGTGCTGCCTGTACATGTGCTTTCGCATTCCCCAGGAGCGAGCCCAGCCCTTCTGAGAGCGCCGCGTAGCTGCGTAGTACTGCTTGCACAGCAGTTTTAGTGCTGTATTCGGACTACTGTACTTCTCTGGCCAGTGCGTTACCACATCCTTCTCTGGGCTGGATGCTGAGGCCTCCAGCCTCTATTTCAGGCAGCTGTGAGCTCTCTCCTAGAAAGCCATGGACCATTGCCCTATGCCCCTGAAGCTTCAGTCCTCATATCTGTCAAAGAGATGGCTCTTTGCTCAGCAATTGAGGTAGTGCCCAGACCAAAGCGCAGCACAGACGCAGAGTTTCCAGCTTGCCTGGGATCTGCAGTCCTTGTGTACCTGCCTGGATTTCTGACCTTCTGAGTGACTGGGATGTGCATGCAGAGAGAGGTTGTCTACAGGACCGTCTCTTGTTCCACCCCATTACAGAACTTCCTGGTGGCAGCTATGGAAAAAGAGGCTGTGAATAAGGGCAGCTGCGATGGGGCTGGAGTGCCCTGAGCCTCAGAGCCGACAGCCGACTTTGCCAGGAGAGCAGGACAAGGACTCAGCTGTTGGAAAAATAACTGAACCAACAAGGAAAGGGAAGTAGTAGGGAAAAATGCCCCCGTTGTCCCACCTCTCCCGTTCACTAAATATTCTCTCTGTTCTTTTTGCACCCAATGCAGTCTGAATTCATCCTCCTCCACCATGGGTGACCAAACCTGTATGTAATATGCCAGATGAGCAGATCTCTGCTTCTACACCAGTGTCAATATCTCCTTGTCCTTGCTGGCTATAACTCCTCTGACACTTTCTAAGATTACACTCACCTTTTTCATGGCAATTCTCACTAGTGGCTAACATTCATCCCATTATTAATGAGAAAATACGTAGTAATAAACTTAGCACAGTTTCTTTTGCATCCATCATTGCCATATATCATTGCCATATAATGAGCAGTAGAAATTCTATGCAAAAACTCATAGCCAAACACATAATAGTACTGGATTTAATTATTTCCATTAATCCAGTCTCCAGTCATCTTTATTTCTTTAGTCTATTCTGATCTTCTTCTATGTCAATACTGGTTGCTAGACTTTTGTTTTTAAGTTACGTCAGTGGAAGGGTATATGGTAGTACTTGTCACAAAGATAGATCGGGATTAATAGAGTAAAGATAATGCTTTGGCCATGTGTGTCTTTGTGTTACCAGGAAGTCATTATTTCATACAAACTGCTTGATTACAATGTAGACGGTGAATATATTAACGCTGGGCAATTTAAGGTAAACAGACAGGGTTTCCCTTTAGTATTTACCCACAATTACTAGGGCAATGGGCAGCCTCTTTCTCTCTTGTGCACTCACACATGCTTTTACCCTTTGGGAGCTATTTATTTGAGGAACAATGTTTTAACAAAGAACATTTAAATTGCCTCTGCAAACTGTAGCATGACTTTACTCTTGTATACTCTATGTATATGTATATCAGAAGGACACTTTACATTTCAAAAGCAACACGCTTCTCACAGTTTTTTGAAGACGGCTTCTTATTTCAAGAGAGCTTCTCATTTGCAAGGGTAGCCTCAGCTCCCAGCAAGAGAGATCACTGCAGTGACTCACTAGCTCTCATTGCCGATAAGATTGCTTTTTGCCCCAAATGCAGTTTGCCTGGTTTTCAGCTTGGGAAACTTCTTTAAATTCACCAGTGACTTTGCCAGCTAGACAACGACAGCATCAGAGTGTGAATCACACCATTTCAATGGGCTGATTGTGAAATAAATATGAACAGGAACAGCAGGGGGCTGGCTTTTCTTTAGCAGTCACAGTTTCCTTTTCACTATATGCCCTTAAAATGCCCAGGCAGCCTATTAGTGGAGGGGAAGATTGATAGAATCGCATTTACATTTTAAATCAAGCCAAGCTCTCACTTCCCCAGCCACAACCCTTCTAAAACATCAAACAAACAAACAAACAAAACCCAAGAAAAGTTGCAGCCAAATAGAAAAGAGGAAAATAAATGTTCATTTGATTACTCTTCTAATGGAAATTAGCTTAATGGTCCAGAGTTAAAAGTATAGACGTTAAAAACCTTGGCTTGTTCTACACGTGAAAGGCATAACGCTGCAACTGGAGAGTTTCTTCACTCAAAATATTTCTCTTTGTGCCATCCCTTGGTGCTTTCCTCAGAACATTACCCAGGGGTAATTTTGTCTCTGTTTCGTATCATTATTTCTCTTTCCTTTTGGGAATAACTATAAGGGTAAAACTAAACTTTCTCGAGCCATGAGAGTAAGCAGACACGGTGTTGCTGAGAAAGTCCCCCAGGCCACCCTTGGATCTGACTTGCCTTTCATGCAGCTAGTGACCACGCACACCCATCCCTCCCCTGGCACTGGCCGCCTCGGGCACCCCATGCCAAGGTGGGCTGGGTTAATGCGTGCCATGCACTCTCCAAGAAGCAGCCTGAGAACCACCTGTACAGGCAGGAGGGGGCCTTTTTGGCACCTCATCTTTGCATGTTTTCTCAAACATGCCTGCTGAACACTGCCTACAGCTAGCCAGGTGGAAGTGGGGCACCCCTGCTCTGCCTCCGCTGGGATGGCAGTGCAACCTCCTGGTGAGGACAGGACCCTGTTGTGAGCTGCGGTCTTATTACCACAGAGCTACCAACTATCTCAGGCTACACTTCACATATCTTTTCGTAGCCACCTGACCTAAACAAATACAAACTAAAACCAGACTTGTAGGGACACTTAGTCATCTGGGAATTCATGGCATGAATTCTTTTTTGTTTTTATATTTTTATCAAAAAGATTTAAAACAGAGAAGTTGCAGTGAGGAATGAAATTCAGGTTTAAAAGACAATTACACCTGAAACACAGTGTGGTAGTGACATTAGTTTCTGAGATGCTCAGATATTTATTTTTCTTTGTTCAAGGCAAGCTGACAGAAAAAAATTACAATGATTAAATTTATTGATTTTCTTAAATGGAATGAGACTCCACTTATTTTCAGCACTTCTGGATTTTACCAAGTAGAGCAGGTCATCAACTATTTCACCCTATTTTATACAGTTTTGTTCTGTAGAAGAGTATTTATCTGTACAAGGTACCTGGCACATCGTTTGGTTTTAGGGCACTGAAAAAGATGGCTTTGAACCTGTGTTTTGTCTCCAACAGACAGGTGATGCTTTCTGTGAGAAACAAGAAATAATGCATCTGATTTGCTTTGGCTTCAGGGCTTTTGTGCTACTGAGGCAAACGAACTGAACGCAAGTTTTAATCTAAAGTGAGAATATGGATCTGCAGGAGTCTGTGACTTGTGTCATTGATTTCAGTGATGGCAGGATTTCCTCCATTACACTTAAATATAAAACATGAAAAGCAGTGTATAAACAAGAAAGTAGAACTATGGAGACACAATGTATTATATGGATCCATACTTCACCTCCTCAGCCAGCTGAGATGAGAACTTATTTCACCTTGTGGTTGTGCTAGCCTGCTGGAAGAGCTGTTGTTTGTACCTAGAAATATACACAGCAACATAAGCTTTGACGTTTGCAGGTTTCTAGGCAAGAATAAATAGAAAACTGAGCCTGCTAGCATGCTAAGCAGCTACTAAAAAGCTCCTGTGCAGGCTGTAGCTAAGCAGAAAAGTCTCTTTGGATTGTTGGTTGGCTTAGACTGGGTTGTTATCCAGAGCTGTGCTTCCAGTCTCATCCGTTTATTTTCTTTTTGTGACATAACGGTTCTGAAAGGTGCAGGAATACCAGTCCTAGGAAATTAAGTTCCTCTTCTCCTTGCACATTAACTACAGCACAGACAAGAGCCCCTTGGAGGGACAGCCTCTGAGAGTAGATAGCTCAGACCTTGCATTTTCTCAGCCCTTGAATTTCCCAGTGGGCTTGTATCGGGGGCAGATTTGGTGGATGAATACATTTATTTGTACCACCTCTGATACGTTCCTTGCTGGCTAACACCATTTTTCATCATGAGTGTAATTAGGAAGGGTGGGAAGCTGACCAGCAATGATAAGACCTGGAGCTATCTGCCACATTTGCATGTGCATGTGGAGAGAGGGAACGAGGGCAAGGGGAGGGCAGGAAAGCGTGAATAACTTGATTTTACTGCTGGGCACTGGTCTGAACCTGAATGAGGCTTTCTCTCCAAAACACTGTTATTGAGGCCCTGACTTCAGTGCTAATAAAACACGGTATTACCTTAAGATCACTCACACACGTGAGTGGTCTTGAAGCCCAGACGGAGCGCAGACAAGGCCCTTGTGTGCTGCCGAGAGGGGAGGCGGCAGCGCTGCCTGCGCTCACACCCGGCCGGGGAGCCAGACTAAAAGCACTGCTGTTATTTCACGGGAGAGGTCTGTGAGTTACTCCGAGGTAAAACTGCCTTTTTCTTAGCAAGGCAGTGAAGGCTTAAGGCTCTAAATCCTGCATTACTTGAATCAATAAGCCTTGCAGTCACTGAAAAGAGTATCACTGACAGGGCTAAAACCGCGTAATCTCCCGTCTCCCTGGCGCTGATGGCTGCGTTCCCACAGCGTCCGTGGGAAGAACCATTATCTTCATTACACAGGCAGCAACCAAGGCACAGACAACCCGGGCTACGTCTGCGCTGCAGTGACAGCCGCTCGCGCGGACATCTCTGAGCCGTCCCAGGCACTGCCATCGTGCTGAGCTCCATGTACCCCAGGGGACTCAGGAGTTTTCTGCCCAAGCCCCTGCCCCACTGCAAAGGCAGGTTGGACACACCGCCCACGGAGAGGGCTGGTACACGCAGCCAGTGTCAATGATTCAGTCAATGGTCCGAGGCAGCACGAGGAAATTACTCCTGTTCCCCAGCCCTGCTGGGCTGTCCTGTCTCTGTCCTGGACCACAGGACTTCCCATTTCCATATGTTTTCCTGCAGGGAAAGTGCCCAGTGCCAGGTTCGTGCTGGCAAGACCTCCAAATTCAGAACATCTCGTTTCTTTTTCTGACTCAGATGGCTTAGCTGCTTCTGTAACCATCTTATCTAAGAACAGGCTTTTGAGCACTAACATCTGTTTCCTCAATATATATGTAAATTTTTAAAAATAACAACAGCAGTGTAGAAAAAAAGAAGCCCATACCACTAAGTAATCAAAGAGTACTTTTGCTTAACTCTCACAAGGACATGGCATTGCAACAGCAACCCAGCAACAGGTCCTGCCTGCCTGCCTTGTGCGCTGCCCACGGCCTGGCCAAGCCGTGCAGATCACCAGCAGGGACTTATTACCAGTGTGTCGGAGAAAAGGAGACAGCTTCAAGTACAGGCACACTGTGGTTCTGTACCCAGCTTCCTTCTGTACAGGGAAGCTGGCAGCATCGTGGCCCAGGGCAATGTGTGAGGCTGCACAACCCCTATCTCAAAATTCATTGCTGACGTCTACAAAAAGGCTCAACAAAGTGCACTGTTGCACAGTGAGGGAAAACAGGACACCCAGACAAGATCTTAACCAAAAAGCCATGGTTTCCAAAAAGCCTGTGAGCACCTCTTTTGTGCTGAGATTGGAGTTTGCAGGGCCGTGTAGCTCTCCTCTGAAGCAAGAAGTGGCACCTTTGCCACAACAGCCAGCTGAGTCACAGGGCTCTGAATCGCGTCTCAAATACACAGGGCTTTCTCTGTAAAGTGCCGTTCTACTTTTCTTCTCCTATTTTTCAATATAATCAGAAGCTCGTTTCATGAGGTGCCTGGTGGCAGCCCCTGACTATTTTAAAATAAACATTTTCATTAAACAAGTGGAATTTGGTATTAGGAAGTCAGCAACTTGAAAGGGCTTTTGTCAAAAGTTGGTGGAGGCCCTGCTAGACTGTTCAAACATGGGAGGAATTTCTGCCTGCATAGTGAGTCCTTTGACTTTTAGAAAAATATTATTGTTTGAGTTCTCAGTAACTTGCAAGCAAAAGGACAACATAGCTCAAAATATAAAAAAAAAAAAAAGAATATACACAGTTATTTCATGATAGGCTTCTAATTTTTCTCTCAGCCCATGTGTCTGCTTTTGCTATGGAATATTCCTTACAAAAGAGTAAATAAATGCACTATAAATAACACTTGGGGCTGTAGTGACATCATCAGCCTCAAGAGTTGATGCAAAACTCAGAGAGTGTGTGTCCTGAGCCCTCAGAACCCTCATATGCTCACTGAATTGAGGAGTATGATAAAGATGTGTCTGTGGTGGAGATGTCCATGTCATGATCGTCACAGATATGGTGGTACCAATTGACTCCTGCTGTGCTCCCTTCTCATGCCAACCTGAGCATTGCCCCATAGACTGGAAGGGCTGTAAATAGCAGCTTCTCCGTAGAGGCAATCCTTAGGCGAGTTTTGACTCAGATATATTTTGATCTTTGTCCCTTCCCCTCATGTAGCTCTAAAGACTATTTCCATGCTCATTTTTAATATTGCCTCTAAGATGCTATTAATTTTTGTGAAGAACAGCTTGTGTCTCCCTGTTAAAGACCTTCTATGCCCAAGGCAGGGTATACACCAGAATTAATAAGTGGCTTTGCATATGTGTCTGGCTAAAATCAGTCACTGAAAAGAGAGGCTGGAGTTTCAAGGGCTTTGGTAACTCTGCATCTGGTTCAGAGTTGTGCCTCAGACTGAAAGGATTCCCAGTGCTTGGTGTCACTAGCAAATTCTCTTGAAGTCACCGGTGAGCTTCTTAGAGAAAAAGAAGTTATTTCCTCATATCTGGACCATAAATTGAATGTATTCACAGCTAAGGATAAACTTGCTGATGAGCTACAAACAAAAAATAACTTAGAAGGGACTGTTTGTCTTTTTTGAACTGAGTTGCATATTCTGCATGCTGAGATTTGCAGAAGTGTTGATGAGCTAGTAAAAGTTGGAAAATACCCATCTGGGTCAGAGTGAACTATGCATGTAATCTGGCCCGGGGAGGAGAAGATTTAAGAAAGGAAATTAAACACTGGTCCTTCCTTTTTTTTCCAAAAAAAAAAAGTCTTTTTTTCCTAGTATTGCTGAGAACAGCTCTTTTTTTTTTTAACTGAGTAGGCATCCATCACAGGTGGCTTTTCTAGAGTTAGTTTGTATGGACTCAAAGACAAACCACAAAGCAGGAATACTGCAGCTGAGCAAAAGCTTCAGAGCAAATTACTTCAGCAATTTTGTTCCTTCACAAAGCAGAGTCATCTTTTTTATTTGGTTAAATGTTTTCATGAGGCCCAGGTCCAGCCTTTGCTTTGCTGTCTTGGCCAAGAAGACCTTGGTCACTCAGCAAGTCATTGCATTTTCCTGTTCTGGAATAGAAACTCAATGGGTGGATCATTTCCCTGCCTGTCAGATGCAAAGCATCCCTACAAGTGTGTAGGGCTGAGCAAATCTCACCTCTTAGGACAAGACTCATGGGTATACTGGCTTCAAGTGTGGTCCCAGGCAGACTTCAAGTGCAAAGGCATGAATGACGAGTGGCAGTCCTTTCCTCCCCTTCTCTTTGTCCCTACCTCAGAACATGGCCATCCAACCCAACATTCTTCATCTTCAGAAACTGAGGAAGAAATTAGTTCCAGGTCTCCCACTTTTTGGTTAAAAATTGTAAGCCCTCCGTGCTACGCAAATGTTAGGAATTACCTCCTCTGGATGTCTTCTTAGAGCTGAGGGCTGTGACTGCAGTACGTGGTAGGCAGCGCTTATGCCAGGCTCCCTCAGATGTGACCACTTGCTGAGGCTTCTGTGGCACTGGGCTTGCACCCCAACTTTGGAGATGGAGTGTTGTGTTAGGCTATAGGAAGCTGCGTGCTTGCCTCTCTGGCCCTGGGCAACCAAGGTACAGCTCTGTTCATAATGAAATTCCAAATCAGTGTTGACACCTCTAACATTATCTCATCCTACAGAGAGAGATTTTTAAAGAGCTTTCAGCTGCCTGAATATGGCCAGGACACAGGACCTGGAGATTTGTTTTGCTGGTGTTTCATGCCAGACAAAGAGCGGCCATGAGGCCGCATTTGTCACAGGCACTTTCACATCTAACTATCTTTTAGAACACGATCCATAGATTTAATTGTAGGTTGACAGTCACCACTGCAGGTTTAATGTAGGTAAAATACCAAGAAAGAGAATATTGCTTACACTTTAAAAAAAAAACCTAGAAAAAACCTGAAATGCTTCATTTTTAAGACATTCTTAGTAGCAGCTGGCTTACTGACTTCTTGTACCGGGAGAGCATTTACGCTCTTTAGAAGACAGCAGAGCAAGTCTTCTGGCAAAGCAACTACTTTTTAGTAGCTTGCCAAATGAGAATGTGATAGAAGGATAACATTTCACTCCTACCCTCAGCTACTTTTACAGTAATGAGCTAGTGATTAAGAGTCTGTCGTGGTTTTACCCTAGCCAGTGACTGGGCACCACGCAGACGCTCGCTCAGTCCCCCTCATTGGAAGAGGGGGAGAGAATC
>VWZZ01000321.1:71572-85957 GCA_013399095.1 Psophia crepitans
ACATCTCTCCGCTGTCAGCGCTGCTTCCAGCACAAACCCAGAACACAGCCCCATACTGGCTGCTGTGAAGAAAATTAACTCTCTCTCAGCTGAAACCAGGATAGAGTCTCTTTCTTTACCAGCAAGGCTCACAGTAAGTAGCGTCCTTTCCCTGGACATGCTCTAGGTAGCTGTGTTTAGATCTATGATCTGGCTGCCTGGGGCCATCTCAGGTTTCCTGTCTTCCTCTGGCCTCTTCATTCACTTGTGTTGGCAACTCCCTTTCCCGAAAATAAGACCCAGCAGCCCCTTTGCCAAGGCAAGCCTTAAATTCACCACCATCAGGACTCCCAATGGTATTTTCCTCTCCTTTCCTCTTTAACTTGATGTTACTAGCCAATTGTTCTTTACAAAAGTAAATAAATGTATAACATGCCAGTAGTATGCAGCTCTCTTTCCCTGTTTCCTCCAGGTTTTTTGGTGGATTTAAGTCAGAATCCTCTGGAATATATAGAATACTTCTTTTCCCCAAGGGTAGTTTTCAAGACTTTGATGTTCTCTCTAAAATGGCTGGTGGAAAGCCCCTTTCTTTTACAGGTCTTCAGCCACTTCACCTTCTCCCAACTTCAGATGAACCTTCTACTGCAATGCCAGGGCATTGCCTTACTTCATCAGATACTTTATTCTTTTGGTTAATACCTAGCTAGAATCTGAACTTGAAGGATGTTGGGGGAGGGGGTGAGTTAAGGGGGTGATAACTTGTGAAATAACCCATTCTTCATTCAAGGGTACCTCTATTTTATAGGACAATTAACATGTAAGAACAACATATGTTCAGCTTCACGACTGCATCCCAGCATCTGGATTTCTCAGCTCCATCTGGCATCTAATAAAAGAACAGAGCCTCATAAATTCAACTCAGAAAGCAAAATGTTTTTTGTACATTTATGACAGCCATATAGAGAGGTATTCATTCTGTTTGAGACCACAAATGTACAAATACACAGGTCTCCCGAAGCAGCCATAACAAGCACTATTGTTTTGATTAAGAAATTGTGAGCATCTGCATAGGTTGAAAAGAGAAAATGATACTGGACGTGGAAAGTTTCCTTAACAGCAGTAGCTTTTCAGACCTGCTAAGGATGATAAGCAAGTCTGATTGATGCTAACATAAGACACCAGCCCTGGAAGGACACCTCTCTATCTGCAGCCTGTGTAGTCCCACAGCTATACATTATGTTCTCAAGAAACAGGCCAAAGCACGTACAGGATCATGACCTACGACCCTGTGATAACCCTGTGCTGTTTCTTACACATATTTCTGTTGCTTGAGATGCTCACTAGGTTGTTTTCTTTCTGGAATGAGAAGTGCTGGTAATGTTTGTTTTTGTTATCCTCATTCCCTCCTTTCCCTGCTCCGGGCAGGGAAGCACTAGCAGCTCTGCCTCATAGGTTGGCAGGAAATTTAAAACGGCAGCAAACTGCTACTCGGACCACCTCCAGACTCTTTTTTTTCCTCCCATTGATGCAGGAGACTATTTAATTGGGGGCTGACTTGTCAAAGTTACTCATTGACGCTTACCAGTAGCTGCCTAATCACTAACGGTGATTTTCTTCCTCCTTTCCTCCTCCTTCGGACAAGCTCTCCACAATGAAGATGCTGCTCAGCCTGATTGCTCTGCTTTCTGCTGCCCTGTTAGCCAACACAGCCCCTCCGACTTGCTACTCAAGGGTGCTGTCTCTGAGCAAAGAAATCACGGAGTCCTTTAAGGAGTTACAGACCTCCAAAGCTGTGGTGAGTCTACCTAAAAACTGCTCCTGCAAAGACGCTGTGGATTGCTTGCTTTTGGCACAAGTTTCTCTCAAAACAAAATTGCAAGGGGTTTTTCTTCTTTCCTGCAGGACTCATGTGTGGAGATGCTGCCCAGGCTGTACTTGGACATACATGTAAGTTTTTACGCTTCTTTTGTACTGCTGTGCAGTAAAAGCAGCTAATGAAAAAGGAGAATAACTCTTAAGATTGTAGTCCAGAAGAGTGGTTTGAAATGAATTTTTAGAGGCTTAATTAACTAGAGAGATGAGTGACCAAAAGAAAAAAAAAACAAATCCCATTTTGATCCTTATTAAAATTCCTATTCTGAGACTTTACTTGTTTAAAAATTCCAAAATGAAGAAATCCATATTTCGAAGTGATTGCTGTTTGTACATTATTGATGGATTATGCCAGAGCCTCTTCAGAAGCAACAAAACTTTGAATAATAATTTAAAAGAAGAAACGTAGAATAAACTTCCTTCACTTAATAAACCTACTTCATTTTATGTTATGAGTGGCTTCTGGCACTGCAGTTTTAATAAAAAGAAGTGCAGGAATGCCTTGCTGCCTTTTCCTGTTTTAAATAGCCACTTGTTGAATCCAGAAAGAAAAAGTATGCCGGAGGATATGGAAGTGTGATACTGAGAACAGACAGCAGTAGTGATCTCCCAGCAAAGACATAACAGCCTTCTGCACGCATAGTTTATGTCAGAGTGTTCTGCCCTGGGATATCCGATATATTTTGTTTCTTTTCCCAGTGTTCCACTGAGCAACTAAAAAAATAGACAATAATGAGACAAAGCAAGAGATGTCTTGACACTTTTTGCCAGAGGCAGCTACACCGTCAGCTCTTGCAAGTCAGGACTCTCTAGATCCCAATTCGAGTTGCCAGCGGCTTGTGTCATTGCAAAGGTCTAGCAATGTGAGCCTGGTGCCTCAGTTTCTCTTGCTTTAAAACTTTACCTGCTTCATGAGGACACTGTGAAATTCACGTTGGCTGTGCTTTATTTTGATAATGCAAAGTCTGAGTTAAAGTTAGTCTGAAAAAAACATTTTGCCTGGTGCTCACGGTATTGCCTGTTGTATGGAACCAGAGGAATCGTGTCTGTGAGATCTTGATAATGTGTTCACCAGCTAAATGAGGTGCTCTCTTAACAGTGAGAGAGTGCACCTACTACAGGAGCAGATTAGATTGTATTGGCACTGCTGCCTCCTAAAGCATGTGAGAAATAATCTGGCAGACCAAAACTGTGTCCATACACTTTTCCAAGCACTTATTTGAATCGACCATCTTTGTTATGGAATACTGATGGTGAATTTTCCTAACTAAAGGTTACACAGATTACACTCACATAGAAGCAGGAATTCAGGATTCCCATAGAGGCAGTAAGAATTTCATAAGTGGTGGACGAGAAACATAAATCTGTGTTTGTGCAGGGTTACACATACCTCTTTTGCGTGCTTTGCAGAATTACTGCGTCTTGGCAAAGCTCCGTGATTTTGTGGCCTACCCCAGATGTGAGACAGTGCTTGAAGTGAGCGAGCTAAAGGAAAAAGCCCGGAGCCTGTACACCATCATGATCTCCTACTGCAGAAGGGTAAGTCAAGATGCACCGCCAGGGCCATATTCTCCACTTTTAGCCCCCTCTGTCTCCTCCCGGTCCCCTGATTTCAGCAAAACTGGATCAGGGCCTGAGCTTCCAAACATTGCACCATCTTCTGCCTTCTTCCTTATAAATGTTAGCTTTCTCTTTTGTTTCTCCAGGACTTGGTGTTCCTCACTGATGACTGCAGTGCACTGGAAAATCCTGTTCTGCCTCCCATTGAGCCCTCCATCACTGAGAGTTAAAATGAAGTCAACCCAAAAGTTGTACCTGGGAAATTTTCAAGGAGACAAGGAGTCAAAAGATGTATATGTGGTCAACTACAACGTTAACAGTTAAGATCTTTTTCAAGCACACTAGCAATATTATCTCCAACCTACCCATTTTTCTCAGCCTTGGCAGGAAATGAACTGCATGCCTTGCATACCTACTGAGCTGCTAGGAAAACTACGGTTAGAAAGCATTTTTTCATTTGGCAAGGTATGATATTTCAGCTTAGCCAAATGTATAAAGTCTGTTTCGTTTAAACATTAGATACTAGATATTCTTTTTTTAGTCTTTTATTAATAACTCGATTCATATAAAGAAAATACATTATGATCAATATTCTATCCTGACTTGAGCAGTTCTTTTTTATTATTATTATATGAGCATGGAAGGGACCACATTTATTTTTCTTAAAATGTTTGATAGGAAAAATGTAACTCTCTACTGGCAGTTGTCTCCCTACATAGCTCATATATATATAATGATAGTTTTTGATGTCAAGCTTGTAAGAATAGAGGTGAAAGTAACCTGTCTCTGTGGAAAACTAAATAAAAATAACCTTCTAACCCAAGATGCTTGCGTTACATCATGTCCTTCAAGATCAACCCAAAAGGTGTCATTCTTACAAACTTAACTTTTCACAGTCACTTGTGAGTTGTTTTTCACAGCATAAGCCATCTTTAGCTTTGTTTCCATAGCAATGCAAGCTTTGCTGTGTCCGCATGATTTGACAATGTGTAAGTTTCTACTGAGAGATTTTTTTCCCTTACAGCAAACAATTTCCTTGATGAATTAGTGGAATTCTTGAAAATATTGTTTCTGTGTTGTGAGAATGTAAGTTGTGAGGCAGTTTTTCAGAAAGCCTATTAGATGTTTGGGCAGATTGTGTTTCTAAGACACAGCTCATTTAGTGAGCTACTGAGATTAATAAAATTTCCAAATAATCATAGAATCATAGAATCCCTGAGGTTGGATAAGACCTCTAAGATCATCAAGTCCAATGTCAGCCCAACACCCCCATGCCTACTAAATAGTGATCTGAAGTGCCACGTCTACACTTTTTTTGAACACCTCCAGGGATGGTGACTCCACCACCTCTCTGGGGAGCCTGTTCCAACAGCTGACCACTCTTTTGGTGAAGAAATTTCTCCTAATATCCATTCTAAACCTCTCCTGGAGCAATTTGAGGCCATTTCCTCTTGTCCTATCACTTGTTACTTGGGAGAAGAGACCAACACCTGCCTGGCTACAACCTCCTTTCACGTAGATGTAGAGACCTATATGGTCTCCCCTCAGTCTCTTCTTCTCCAGACTAAACAACCCCAGTTCCCTCAGCCACTCCTCGTAAGACTTGTGCTCCAGATCCTTCACCAATTTTGTTGCCATTCTCTGGACAAGCTCCAGCACCTCGAAGTCTTTCTTCTATTGAGGGGACCAAAACTGCACACGATATTCAAGGTGCGGCCTCACCAGGGCTGAGTACAGAGAGACGATCACTTCCCTATTCCTGCTGGCTACACTATTCCTGATACAAACCAGGATGCCATTGGCTTTCTTGATGAACAGAAGGCTTTGATAATTCCAGAGTCATGGGTCCCTTTAGTATCTGCAGGACATGAGACATCTGGCAGCTCTTTGGTACCAAGAAAGACAGGATTTTTCCTGTATTCTTGGAAGTAACTGCTATTACCCCAGAGAGTTCCTTCCTTCTCTCTGTGCAAGCTGTTCCTCCCTTTCCTATATAACATTCACTGGTTGATCATCTTCAGCACAGTCAACTCTGGTGACTGGGTCAGTGATCTCACCATGTTTTATAAAAACCCCATCTTCTGTAATCATAGGATTATGTGACAATCTCAGCTCCTCTATCATCCTGTCATCCCAGGGAATATCTGAAGGTATAAACCAAAGTGACTGACAAGTCTTATGGAAGTAAGTGAAGTATAACATCAATTCAAAGGAAAAAAATGGGCGGGGAGGGAGGAAACAGGATGTTTTTTCTTTATTTTTGAATTATACAGTTCTGCAGAAACTATTAATTTGGTTTTAGCTGTAGAAAATTTGACTATCCCATTGAACCACAAAATAAGGGTAGGAAACACTGAACCCAGGAGAGATACAGAAGGATGAAAGCAAAAAAAAATTTTCTTTTCAGTTTATTTCAAATCTAAGTGTAGATGCAAGGAATGTACCTGTCAGACTTTGTACTTCTCTCCTGCAGATGAAGTCACTGTCCCTGGAGGTGTTCAAAAAGCATCTAGATGTGGCATTTTGGGACATGGTTTAGTAGACATGGTGGTGTTGGGCTGACGGTTGGACTCGATGATCTTAGAGGTCATATCCAACCTTAAAGATTCTAGGATTCTATTCCTCATGTTCTAGGACTACCAAAGGCAGTTCACAGGGGTTCCCACTCAGGTGTCTCTACAGGCATCTTGTAAAGACAGTAGCATGCTCAGCAGTTTGATCTAGCACCAGGCTGAACTCAAAGAAGTGCAACAGCTCGGATAGTCCCACTATCAGAAAAATCATCGCTTAATTTATCTTTTAGGATTATTCTCCTCTCCAAGCCAGCAACCTCTGTACAAAATCCTACACATTCCACAGATACCAATACCATTTTTTCTGCATCGCCTGGTCATACCCAAGGCCAACTCCTCCAGCAACAACCGTATCCTGGAATAAGGACACCTATCAGGATACTGTCAGGGAGCCTGATAACCACATAGGGAGTATGTAAGCACTGGCAGCTCCTTGGCTCAAGGAGAAATGCAGGTGAAGTGGAATCATTTGCTTTCAGACTCCACATTCAAGGTTTTTCTCCCTCTGACTAGGGGCTCAGCCATCGCCTGCTGAAGCACGTAGTGCTCAGATGACATCAAGGCCTATACACTTCCATAGAAGTACCAAAACCACATCACAGCCCCTGCTTTTCATACCTTTATGCAAAGACAGCCATGGACATACCTTTCAAGAAAGTATGGTATGGTCACCACAGGCCATGGTGTTTGCAGAGCTAACACAGAAACTGGGAGTTACGTGTGCTTGGAAGCTGGCAGCAGAAGCTGTTATATTTTGGCTGTTTTTTCCATCTCCAGATGTCATGGGTTTTGAACATAAGCCTGCTGTTAAGCTTGCACTGTGACTTGGCAAACAAACTGCAGAGCAAGACACGTTTCCTTTCCTGCAGAAGCCCACACAACTCTGTCCCTAGAACTGGACCTTGGGAAAAAGTCTGTGCAGGTAACCAAGGCACTTCTGCCCCTGCTTCTTTCCTGTCACATGGACATACATTTTCTGAAATGGAGTATTTGTTGAAGATTTTCTGATGGATCTCCTCATATCTCCTCTTTATCCTGCTTTACTGAAGTAAATAAGCCTTCCCTAGTCCATTTTGATGGAATTCACGATCCTAACACCAGATTTCTCCTATAATGTTCCAATTCTTTCAGCCACCTTCCAAATATATTTTCTCCTGCTGTAGCCTGATTATGTTAGGACAACATATCTTGCAAGAAGTCTTTGGAATTCGAAAGAGAATAGAACTCATTACTTTATTTGCATTTCTCTAGTTAGTAACTTTAGCCTTTTCATGACTGACAAGGACACACACTGTCTGCAACACACTCTTAGCATGGTTCCTTACCAACAGCTCAGTTCTGTACTCTTACATCCTACTTCTGCAGAAGTTGAGAAAAGCAACTAGATGTTTTGGGGACTGTACGCACTTGAATGGACTTTAAAAGCCTATCCTCCATTTGCAGATGCTGTATATTTTATTCCCAGAATCAGATTTGTCTGTTTGTTGGTGTGTTTTTACACCAAGTACATTCCCTGTGGTTTACGCTGTGACTCTCTTCACATCTCATATGTCATTTTTAATGAAAAGTGTGCTGAAAGCAAAGCTATGCGCTTTCAGTTCACAGTAACCTGCTATCACTCAGACTGTCTTAATGAGATTTGTGATTAGATGAACCCTTTCTATGAACAGCATCTTTTTCTAGGTTGTCATGGTTCAGGGGAATAAAAAAATCACTGATAAAGAGATCTAATCCACTTGTAATTTGCCAAGAAATCATCCACTTCTCCCTTTAAGACAGTAAGTTTACCAATTTTTTTAATTTGCCATTATACCAGGTGCATAAGGAGCCATGGAGCCATTCATGCAGCTGAGTATTCATTCCCGCAACACAGCAGCCCATGCTTGTTAGGGCTCCAGCCAACAGGGAGATCACGGAGGGATTAAGAAAGACATATTTGATGTAATTTGTCTACTGGCATCTTGCCTCATTATTGCAAAATATTACTGAAAGCGCATAATTAAGAAACTGCACTCAGTTCATACGATCACTAGGGAAGAACTGTAGAAAAACAAAGCATCTATTCTGTTTTCTTGCCTGTTGAAGGAGGTTTGTTGGAAGGAGTGGTCAGTCCTAGGGCTAGGTTTCCTTTTCCAGACTTTTCTCTATCTGCAAGAAGCCTCACCAAAGAGTAGTCCCAGCACTGCTAGCCTCTCTCTCATTTTGTCGTATGGAATCCCAAGGCAGTCAAAATGGGGAACTGTCTCCGCAAAATTATTCAAATACATTAATTTCAAATTTTATATTATGTATTTTACTAGAACCAGCTCCTTTCCCAGCTCTTTTGTTCCAGTGTCAGTCACATGGACTTTCCCTAAGTAGACATTCCAGTCACTTAGCTCCTCATGCAATGTTTTTAGGTGAAACCAGGCTAGGGCTGAGGGCTAGCAAATGTCTAATCCCCAGCTACTACCCCAAGTCAGCCCCCAAGATGTCACCCCCCAAGATGGCAGCCTCCGAGCAGCTAATTAGATTACCCAAGATGACAGGGTTCCACTGATGCTCCATGGGTATCATGTGACTTACTACTAAATAGTAGGGTACAAATTAAATGCAGTCTTATGAAATCCTTTTTTTTAAAAAAAAAAGGACAAAGAAAAAATCAGTAAAGTAGCTCTGGGGAGGAATCTCAACTTTTAAGTTGTATACTTTTTGGAGTGGAGTATTAGTTTGTCCAAACACCAGATTTGTGAGTGCCCATTCCCTCATTGCACCTTTCCCTATGTATGTGATATCTGCGGGTTGAGCTGACGGGATGCTCACGGAGATTTTCCAAAAATTTCCTCCAATGTTAAGGTCTTATAAATAATATTAGCCTACAAATATTTAACCACTGTACTTTAATCAGTACTTTTTTCCACATTAAAATCTTCTCATTTTTGAGTGTATGACAATGCAAGTGAAAATTATAATGGACAAACTTCACCAAGTTTTTTTGTGCAACTTTTTGGATTCACACTTTTCTTGACTGTTTACAAGGGCATGTAGTGACAGGACAAGGGGGAATGGGTTTAAACTAAAAGAGGGGGGATTTAGATTGGATGTTAGGAAGAAATTCTTTACTGTGAGGGTGGTGAGGCACTGAAACATGTTGCCCAGAGAAGATGTGGAGGCCCCATCCCTGGAAGTGTTCAAGGCCGGGTTGGATGGGGCTTTGGGCAACCTGGTCTAGTGGAGGGTGTTCCTGCCTGTGGCAGGGGGGTTGGAACTAGATGATCTTTGAGATCCCTTCCAATCCCAACCATGATTCTATGATTTTAGGCTTGCTATGGCCAGGAACCCGGTGTCACTGAAGATTTTACTTTTAGCCTGCCAGAGTGAAAAAAAAAAAAGAGCAGTCTGCAAGGGAGGTGTTGGTAGCTAAGTCACAATTCAGAGACAATGTCCAGAGAAAGACTATGATCTCATTATCAAAAGATTTTTCATAGTCTATGTTTCCTTAGCAGAGGGTAAATGTATATCCTTAAATAAATAATATGGCAATCAACAGAAAACCAATTAAAATATCTGTCTTTTGATAAACAGATAAATACATACACATTTACCCTGAAATACTGTTTCATGTTTGCAGGTCTATAAAGAGGATGTCTTCAGACAGACAGGAGTATTTTGAAGCCAAACAGACTTTGGGGCAGAGCGTGGGGGGAGGAGCAACATGTCCATAGATGTTTTGCAATAGTTTGAAGTATATTTACTTCATTAATATTCATCCCTTACAAAAGAAAAAAACCCCAAAGTCATAGAACAAGAAAGAACCCCAAGACCTCCTAATGCATCCCTCGAGCTCAACACTAGCCTAGCTATCATTCTTGATAGCAGTTTGCCTGAAAAATTTTAAGAAAAAGTTGATCTAGAAAACCCACAGCAGTTCAAATCAATCTGTTCCAGACCCTGTTTTTGTTACAGAGCTTTACCTAGTACTCAATTTGCCCTCTCAAAACTTCAGCCCATTGCCTCCTGCTTCGTTCAGCACAGAAACAGGCATTGGATTGTTCTTTTTTTGCCTTCACAGCAAACACTAGTACATTTGAAGACTTCTGTCTCTTTCTCTCTCCCTACTCAATAAATCCAATTCTTTCGATCTTTCTTCATTGATCAGAGGTCTGGAAAACATGACCCTTCTTGTTGACTTTCTTCTAGCTCTATCTACTTGGTTCCCATCCTTTTTGAAGCACATTGCTCAAAGTTAAATACAGATATCCAGCTGAGACTGCATCAGTGTTAAGTAGTGTAGAAAGAAAGATTTATCAGTAATGTTCTGACAACAGTAGATTACAAATAAGAAAATCTTCCTCAAGAATCTGAAGACATTGTTCACAGAATCACAGAATCATAGAGGTTGGAAGGGACCTCGAAAGATCATCTAGTCCAACCCCCCCTGCCAAGGCAGGGCCACCTAGAGCACATCACTCAGGAACGTGTCCAGTTGAGTTTTGAATGTCTCCATAGAAGGAGACTCCACAAACTCTCTGGGCAGCCTGTTCCAGTGCTCTGTCACCCTCACGGTGAAAAAGTTTTTCCTTATGTTAACCCGGAACCTCCTATGCTCTAGCTTGAAGGTTTTTTATTTAAATTTTAAAATGAATGTAGAAAGTTAGGGTACAAGTTGGCCTCACTACTCTATAATGAAGAAAAAGTTTGGGGGAAAACAAAAAAAAAGCAACAGATACTGATGGCTGCTCCATTTGCTATACAAGTAGATACAAAGTCTACTACAGTCAGTGCCAGTTTTGAATAGACTATGCAATGAGGAATCACATTTTTAAAATTCATATGGACTCTACAAAGTCATCCACACCTCTTCCTTCCCAGGACACTGTCCAAGCTCCCAGGCTGTCTAATCCTGCCAGAACTGATCCATGGCACAACCGAAGATGCAAAATTAATTTTACACCCATATATTAAATATTTTTGCACCTTTCTCTGGCACTGTCTAACATGAAACAGCTCATGTCCTAACTACTAAACACTTGCCTTGCTAATCAGGGTGGCTGCAGCCAACATGCCTTTTGTCAATGGTCTCTTGTCCATGCCATCTCCCAGGCCACATCCAAAACTTGTTTGGAAGAGTGGCATCTGCCCCAGGTCAAAACAGTGCACAGAACTGTTATAATAATTTCCAAGTGCAGCCAGGCGGGCTTTGATATCTGGAAATGTTCCTAACACTGAACAAATAAATGACTGATTTTGGAGCCCAGCAGTTCAGTTGTTCTCCTGGGAGGAGAGCCATGCTTTCCAGATTGTTAACGCATTTCATATTATTGTCGAATTAAAACACAAACCCTGACGCAGTCCTGGGAACAGACCCCAAATCTGCCCAGTTTCCATAGACTTTCCAATAAGGTAAGTACCTGGTAAATGAGTCAGAAAGGTGTTATTCCTATTAAGAGAGAATGGGAAGCAAGAACGTAACTTTTAGTAAAGCAAGGTCAGACAGAAGCACTTCTAGTGACCTAGGAAGAGGAAAAATGCTATTAGGAGATCACAACTTCGTTTCTTTGTTTGTTTTCCACTGTTTAATACGGAGGAAGCTTTTCCTGCAGTTGCAGAATTTAAGCTATCTCTCTCCACTGTGAGTTCTCTGAGGTCCAATAAATATCTGGCTGTTGCTGCCTCCTTATGACAGCTAGACAGCCGAAAGATGTGAGCTTGCAAAGCAGGCTGTTCATCAAAAATTTTTCCTTGATCAGGACAGAAAGGCCAGGTCAAGGAAACAAAATGCACTGAGGCTGTCTGATAGCCTCCCTTTTCTAGTGAATAGGAACCTTCTCCGGGTTTATAACCCCAGTCACTAGCCACACATCTGGGAATTATTTGCATTTTGTGGGCCCAAGTGTTTCGTTTGTCTTTTAATTGCTGTAATAGTGTATTGCTTGCCTTAGTGTCTGCCTCTGAAATTTTAATAACAAGCCATAATTTTATTTTATTTTTTAAGCAGACCTAAGAACTCAGTTCTAGACTAAAGCACAGCATGAATGTCTTTCGTTCAGCCGCTACACAGCACTGAGTTGTACAGCCTGGGCCTGGCCCATGACCTACTCGTGCAGTTCGGAGCTGGGCTACGCCACAGCCACTTCTGGGGGTACAGCAGGCAGTTGCTTTATGTAGTATCTTTCTTCGCTCAGCGCTTTTATTCCCTTCAAGCACCACTGCCTCATATTTATTATCTGAATGTGTAATGCTGGAGAAGTCTTAGGAGCCTGCAGCCTGAGCTTTGCCAGGCATTGTGTGGACACCAGAAGAAAGTCCGCGGCCAAATTACTCACAGACTGGGGTACATGAGTCATCCCTGAAATCCTCTGCATCAAAGGTAAGGACTGTCATGGAGTGATACAGGAAAAAGGAAGAATGGCACAGCGTGACAGTCTGCAGGAGGGGCAAGGCTGGGTGAACGTCCACCATGGCCACAAAGAGCAGGCAGAGGGGTCAGAGCCACATCTTCCCCCTCTCCCACCCCATAACGCACTGCTCAGCACTTGTGAGGACAAATGGGCTTATCCGCTTCCCTAAGATAAATCTGACATAAAACATGTCTTTTTGCCCTGATCTTCAGCGTCAAAAGTTTTTAACAGATCCTAAAGATCTCTCAGTCACTTTGACAGAACCTAGGGGGAAAAAATGGTAATGGGAGGAAGAAGAGCCAAGTTAAACCATCCTGCACCTCTGTTTGTTCAAAAAAAAGACGGTTCAGTTTCTGCAAAGCTGTTTTCCTCCATCAACTGCAAAAGCATCAGACTTGCTCCGGTATCCTGTAATGGCATTTTATCACTTGTGTCCTCACAAAACAGTCTTATTCTGAAGAGAAATTATGCAAATAAAATAATTTCTAATCATCACTGTCTTCAAAGGAGGACAACAAAGAGTTGCTTTCAAGAAAATCTATTGATAAGGGTAATTATGCTATTAGGCTTTCTCAGTCATCTCTTCATACATACAGTAATTACTTTCAACTTAGAATCGTTCGTCAGCATGGCATAAAAATCTGGATAAAGATGTAGACAGGTAAAGAAAAGATCATTAAGTGCTTTATGTACATTAATTACACCTCATAATACCTCTGACAACTCAGAAAGAGATTATTAAATTTAGGCATTGATGCCTCTAAATCAGGCTGCTTATTTAGTTATTTAAATGCAGTTTTGAGGATCTACATATGAACGCTGTGGCATAAACAGCTTGCCTAGGATCAGACAGCAAATTTATGATGGTGCCAAAAAAAAAAAAAAAAGCATATGCTTTTTGAGCCTCCTTCTCCAGCACTCTGAGCATTGCCTTTAGCCACACGTCCTCAGAGTCTAGGAGTGGCTCTTGTACTTTCTGTCAACCAGCATTTTACACAGCAATCAAATGGATGACTTTTTCATTGTGCCTGGCAAGCTTTTGACCAAAGCTGGATTTGTGGTCCAAATTTAAAATGGATTCTTATTACGTATGCCAGAACTGGTTTGAAGAAATATTTCCTCCTTGTTAAAGCTCTTGTCAAGCCATGAAAAGCCAGTCTATTTTCTGTAATATGTATCTCCCAGTGGCTTATATGGGACACATGATATTGAAAAGCAAAGACCTGATGGTCACAGCAAAATGTACTTGACAAATTGCTTTTTGGAAAGAATATAATCCAAAATTCAGCAGTGAACAATAACTTCAGAACAGTCGTGAATTCCTAAATAATGTTGAAATCCTGCAGAACACTAACAAACTGTTTAACCTGGATCTCTAAAAGCACACTGATTTGTTATTAATATCTTCCAAAACCAGTTCTGCAGCTGCCACCACTGAGACCGTATGATATATGTCCACACACTTTATGTATTTACAGTCAGACATCAAGCTAGACTGTATGGTGAGGTCCCACACCTCTTCTTGCTTTTGTCTGGGCAGTTAAATGAAATTTCATACAATAACAGCACTGAACAGCTGGTGAAAGACAAGAGGCCTTTTGGGACCAGCATAGAATCATAGAATCATAGAATTGTTTGGGTTGGAAGGGACCATCTAGTTCCAACCCCCCCCTGCCATGGGCAGGGACCCCCTCCACTAGACCAGGTTGCCCAAAGCCCCATCAAGCCTGGCCCTGGACACTTCCAGGGATGGAGCCTCAACAACTTCTCTGGGCAACCTGTTCCAGTGTCTCACCATCCTCACAGTCAAGAATTTCTTCCTAACATCCAATCTAAATCTCCCCTCTTTTAGTTTAAACCCATCGCCCCTTGTCCTGTCACTGCACTCCCTGATAAACAGCCCCTCGCCAGCTTTCCTGTAGCCCCTTTAGGTATTGGAAGGTCGCAATTAGGTCTCCCCCGAGCCTTCTCTTCTCCAGGCTGAACAAGCCCAACTCCCTCAGCCTGTCCTCACAGGAATA
>VWZZ01000321.1:95199-140232 GCA_013399095.1 Psophia crepitans
CAGGGAGGTGATTGTCCCCCTGTACTCAGCCCTGGTGAGGCCGCACCTCGAGTACTGTGTCCAGTTTTGGGCCCCTCACCACAAGAAAGACATCGAGGCCCTGGAGCGTGTCCAGAGAAGGGCAACGAAACTGGTGAAGGGTCTGGAGCACAGGTCTTATGAGGAACAGCTAAAGGAACTGGGACTGTTTAGTCTGAAGAAGAGAAGGCTCAGGGGAGACCTTGTTGCCCTCTACAACTACCTGAAAGGGAGTTGTGGCAAGCTGGGGGTCGGCCTCTTCTCGCAGATAACTAGTGACAGGAGAAGGGGGAACGGCTGCAAGTTGCACCAGGGGAGGTTCAGGTTGGAGATGAGGAGAAAATTCTTCTCGGAAAGGGTGTTCGGGCATTGGAACGGGTTGTCCAGGGAGGTGGTGGAGTCACCGTCCCTGCGGGTGTTTAAAGAAAGGTTGGATGTGGTACTTAAGGATATGGTTTAGTGGTTAATAGGTGGGGGGGGGACAGTTGGACTAGATGGTCCTGGACGTCTCTTCCAACCTTAATGATTCTATGATGATCATACAGAGAAGTTATCCAGTTCTCCAGGAATGTCATAAGAACTTCTATATGTCAACACTGAACAGTAATAGGATTAATACATTTCATTTATCAGCAGGTGTCAGTCCCAAGGAGGGTCATTTGTGCCTGTGATGGGCTTTAAGCACATGCATCCGACTGACTTCAGTGGGATTTCTCACCAGCTGTACTTCAGCACATGGTCAAACACCCGCTGGATCCAGAGCAAGCACAGACATGACCCTGATGCAGCTGAACTCCCACTTCCACCAGCTACTGAAGATAACCAAGGGGCAGCTGCAGCTGCAGTACAAGCTGGCAGAGTTTGAGGCTGGAGAGAAGAAAACCACATGGTGGCTTTGTTCTGCTGTGGCAACATCAGGAACGAAAGCAGTAAGTAAACAGGAAGGATGTTAAACAGTTACGCAGGTACCCCCATGCAACACGTGAATTGGCAAGTTTTCCCTGTTATTCCCCCCCACACATACATTTGTGAAAGGAGTATTCCCCACAGAAACATCCTCCCTGTGCAGACACACACAGTTTCAAGCTGCAAGAAGTATAGTCCATACAATAACACTGTTAATAAGTCAGGTCTGGGCACAGACACACTTGGCAATGGCCACACGCCTTCCTGGTTAACACAGTGCTAAGACCAGAGAGATTCTGGCTTGAGAGACGTTGTCAAAACACTCCTAGCATGCCATATTACCTAACACCATGGGTGGCTTTCATAGTCGTTTTTATTTGGTGTATTTATCAAGCATACTAAGATTAGTAGATCTCTAAATGAGCTATGTCTCTAATACTGTTCAGATTGCTGTCTGTGGAAACTGGAATTTCTTATTATTCCCCTTGGATTTTAGAATCTGAAAGACATGTAGTTATTTAGATACAGCCACGCTGTGTTCAGATATTACAGCTTGCTTGTATGTAAAGACATAATAAACCTTTTTCTCTTGTCAGCGTAACGTTCTTCCTCCAGTCTCTGATAAGATGTCACAGCACCTGCTCCACAATACCCTAGATTTGTCACCCAGAAATCTGGTCAGCGTATTTTCAGTGCGAGGGAATAGTTTATTGTGATTCTGTTTTTAATTAAAATAGATTTGTATCCTCCTGTTATCACCAGGTTCAGATTGCATTTTCTCAAAATGGATTCGGGCCAGTAAGAACTGTGGAAACAAGCAATGAATCCTATTAAACCTGAAATAGGGTGTTTTAGTTGTATTCACAAGCCAGCCTGGTTTTGAGTTTTAACCCAGCTCTTGCAAAGAACATCCAGTCCTTTTCTCATTATCAAATTCAAAATATATCTTTAGATTATTAAAAAAAAAAAGCAAATACTATTTTATTTGCAGTCATAAGATTTATTTTTTCCTTTGGATTAATACATCCTATGGATTTGATCTTCAAAGATGCCCAGAGTTCTCTGTTCTCACTTCTTCTCCCACTCCTCCTAAAGCTTAACTTTTAAGTCGATTATTTAATAATCGATTATTAATAATTGAAATCAAAACCCACGCAGTAAGATTTAAGCTCTCCCTTAACTTCTTTGTTTGGAAAAGGATTCAAGGGAGATCAGTGCTATTACAGACCTTTAACATCAAGGAAGACCCCAGAGCCGCTCTATTTGAAATGGATCCTAAGAAGATAGTGTCTTCATAATACAGTCATCCTTCAGTTTTCCTGAGTGTTGGGGTGACATTTAGGCCTCTATGAAGTCAAAAAGGTGACTTATTCCTGCTCCCTTGGCATTAGGAGTTCAGCCCTTCACATTATCCATTAGCACAGACCACTGAAAACCAGACATTCTTAAACAAAATCGCCACCCTTTCATTTCCCTTCAAATCCAGAGACTCACTGCGTCTTGCTGCCGTGCAGGCAGGCAGGCACAGGTGAGGCAGCTGCTATTTTGCTTTCTGCTATCGCCTTTCCCCTCCTCAAGCATCTTTGCTATGTTTTGCCCCAGCAAGCAAATTACAGTGTGCAGTGGGGGTGCTTGGGCAGTGACTCTGGAATCTTCCTCTTTCCTCACTAGACCTGCTTGTTAAAGCTTTAGCAACTGAAAAATTCTTTATTCCTCCTTTTGTGGGAGACAAAGGGAGATTAAATGCTGTCAGAAAGGATGGATACATCAGTTCAGGTAGGAGATTCTCATCGTCTTGGCAGCATTTAATCTCTCTTTGATGCTCACGTGGGGAGCTGATTTTTTGGTTTTGCAAAGCTGAGGTATCTGTTCTGCTGGATAAGCAACTCAGGAATGAGGATTTCCTGGGTGGGAGGGAGAGAGGCACTGCTTCAAGTCCACACTGCCCCACTTTGTGAAGTAGGGCAGACTGTGCTCCTAAGAACATCAGTACAGATGCAAAGCAGCCCCCCAACAGTTGCTGCTGATTTACCCAGAGGAAGCACAGACTAAGTCTGATCCACAGCCTTACAGTTAAGCAAAGCTTTCCAGAAGCATTTATGGAGTATGTTCCCCCCCCAGGAACGTGAGTCCACCTCAAGACCTTAAAGCGACCATACCGTTTTAACTTCAGACATGATGCCTTGCCTCATTTTACAGTGTGAGGTGATTTAACTCTTTGTCAGGCTGCAGGGAATAAGGTGATAGCATAGATGCCGGGCAATTAAAATAGAAGGGTATACGAGGTGAATATGACCAGTGGATGGTTACTTGCTGGTACCAGGTGGGGCACATCATTTCACTTGTGGTTTCGCAGTAGCAGCCCTGCAGGTGAAATGCTGTCACTGCCGAGATTTAATACCCCGCCTCTGATGTTTCCCATCAGCTCAGGAGCTGAACACCACAGGACTTGTAAATTCCCCCCTTTCACAAACAAGTAATCCCATGCGCAGTGGATTTTGTTTTGGGAAAGGGTTTACAGGCCAGCACTTAGAACCATCTGGTCAGTGTTTAACAAGAAGCTGAAGCTATAATGTAATCATATTTTATTCGTTCTAGGGCTCTCCTCCTGGCGAGCAGCCAGCTGCCAGGCTTCCGAAGCCGTTTCCCCCTCCCCACCATGTGCTTTCAAAACCCACGCAGTAAGTCAGGCATGGAAAGAGCAGGCTCTCAGGTGAGTTGTTTGGCTCACCGGACATACCTGTTGTGAGGACACAATCCTTACCTTCCTCAGCCCAGCGTTAGATGCTGGGGTGACAGACACGTTGGGGTACACAGCTCCTCCTCCATCCATGCCAAGGCAGGTGGCAATGCCCTGCAGCCATCTCCTCCATCTATTTCAGGCAAGTGAGAGGTTTCAAAGCAGTCTCCTCCGATCTTAGCAGGGCTGCTGCACTCCTGCTTTCCACCCAGGCAGACATGCCAACCCTACCCTTTGCAGAAAGATCCTCATTCTCAGACAGCTCCTTTCCTGCACTACCTCACCCCATAATTGCCTGTGTGGTAATGGCAGGGCAGGAGGCAAAATCACACAGCTGGGGAGAAGAAAGTCCAGCTTAGATTGGCATCAGCTGCTGGGGAGTCATGTTCGTGCCTCTGCTACAAGCTGCTTTGGCTCAGGAGATGTGAAGCTGCACTTAGGAGGAGGCAGTAAGCCCTGATGAGAGGTAGAACAGATTGGAGTTTGACTGAGGTCGAGCTGATGGGGATGCATGTCTTACATGCAGTCAGGGCAAAGGCATCCTCTCTGGCAGAGCCCTCTCAGGCTGTTTGCTAAAGCCGAAGTAGACATAACCATCTTGTGGCTTCTTTCTGCAGCACATCTTGTGCTTTTCAGGTGCTCTCATGCCCCAGCCCTCCGTGTCCAAGCTTACACCCACTCAGCAGGTCGGTCTGGCAGACAAGGCATTATCACATCTTCATCCTGCCCTGACTGATCCTGAGGGCTACAGGACCTCTGAGTAAAACAAGACCTGAAGACTGACCCTATCAGGGTCATAGTGAGACATCCATTAGATCAAGGAATAAGTAGCCAACCATTCATCTCCCTCCTGTCTCTACAGGAACAGAAAGCATCATCTGAGAGGGTAGGGGTTACTCTCTCTGGTACATGAAGCAGACAGTCCAGCTTTTCAGAGCTTTTTATTGAGTACAACCTCGAAGATTTAAATGCCTTTGATAATAACTGGCAAGGTCCCTTAAGAAACAAACCAACCAATCTTTTTGTGACTGTAATTTTGAAATGCCCTTCCCCATGGGGATTTCCAACAGTTCTGCATTTGGAAGCTTATTTCTCCTTATTTGAAATTAGCCCAATGGCTGGAAAATAGTTACTGTAACTTAAGTAGCTGAGGCATTGTCTCCTCAACATTGTAGGTATCTGACCCCTCTTGTTTAGGAGAAATTCTTGGTCTTGGTCTTTTCTTCCATTAGTGGTTTTGTTTGTTTGTTTTGAGAGTGTTTTTCTCCATGAAAGAGCATTTCCAGAGAGGGCCTAAAGTAACCAGGACAAGTATGATTTTAGATACCTTTGCAGATATATATAGTCCCTAAAAGTAGGAAGAGGATGTTGATGGGATCATATCTGCATAAAACCCACCTAAGTCCCTGATAGCAATAACTATATTTTTCCCAAGGACTTCCTCCCTCCCATATCAGTTGAACTATGATGAACTCACATTAATATTCTAGCTGAAAGCTAGTAAACAGGCAAACAAATTGTTGGTTTGTGTATCAGAGTTTTCCACTTCCCTTCTCCTCAATAGTTTCATTCATCAAATGAAGCAAGAAAAAACCCCACAGAACTGCCAAAAATAGTATTCCAGCCAACATATTGGCTTTGCTACCATGTCTACTACATGCAGACTGTCAGTAATGAAAAGTGGAATTCGCCTCATCAAACAAAGTCTACAAATTTGCTTGAGGATAATGTTAGAAAAGCAGATACATATTTGAGGCCCAAATTAAACACCAATGTCCGCTTCTTAAGAAACAGAGTCACTGTTACAGCTCCTGTTTACTAGCAATCCTAGCAAACCTCAACCAAAACGTTTAAAATACTGGATTTAACTGTTAGTGCACCTGACCTAGCCTCTCACGTTTGGCAATAATTCTTACCCTGTGCTTCAGAGGAATTGCCATCCACAGTGCTGTAAACAGAAAGGACCTTCAGAGATTTGAGACCCAAAAGTAATCAATTTATGCTCAAACGCTCTGGTGTTGCTCGCATTGACGCTTAAAAGCCTGTTGATTTCAGTGCGGCAGATGCTTAGAATCATAGAATCACTAAGGTTGGAAAGGACCTCTGAGATCAAACAAACCGGCTTTTGTTGCTCTAGCGCCAGCGCCTCTAAGCCCTTATTTCCTTTGGCGTTAATGGCGTTGCATTCGATAATACAAACTGTTCCCATCTTGGGAGTATATAGAGTCAGGCCTTATACACCAGACGATCAGGGATCACCAAGGCCGGGGAGGCTGGATAACCTGACCTTGTCCAGGGAGGCAGCAAGGATCATCAATACCATGTACTGCTGCCAAGCTCTAGGAGCGGTGCTACAGCAAATCCCTTGTAATCCATAGGGGTGATTCAGGAATGAGAAGGAGAAGGAAACATGAATGAAGACGTAAATTAAAAACTGCAGGATTTGCTGCTGCTTTCGAGCACAGGAGTTTAGGGGGAAGTTTGACTGCACACTTCCTGGCCCCCAGAGCTAGCGTGTTCCCATAACAGGGCTGAGAGCAGTAAATGTTCCCCATAAAGCAGTGAAACAGTTTTGCTTGAGTTATTAAGGAAATTCCTCTTCCTTGATGCACTGTAGCAGCTGCGATCTAAGACAGATGCTCCTGAGAAAAGCCAACCTGAATTCACAAAGTTGTCCTACTCTCTCCAAATGCAAATATATTGTATGTCTTTGATATTAAATGACCTTTGGAACAGCACTTCGGATTTATCCAAACTGACAATAACTGAGAGGCATGAACTACATAGGGCTAAAAGGTATCTCATGCAGGGACGTAAAGCGAAATACATAAGTTCCTGTTACCAAGAACTTGGTCATGCTAAGCAGAAGCTCTGTCATTAATCTCTCCTCCAGGCAGGAGCGTGACCACTGTAGTGACTGGGTGAGTGTCTCTCCCTGCACTTTATACCTGATTTTGAGCACAGCTGAGTCAGCGCAGGTAGCGCAGCCTGCAGCGGCCAGGTGTCCTTTCGCTGTGCTGCTGGAGGACAATCTATCTCACAGAAATATCTACGAGTAACATTTCTTCTCCAAGCCTCCTCGTCAGACCTGCAGTCCCTCTCCTGCCTTTTACAGAAACAAACTGACAGAAGAGAGTTTGCAACTCGTTTGATTCACACAGACGTCCCACCGATGAGATGTACCGCTGGTTTACAAGTCATACTTTAGTGCAGAAAACAGAAAGGCATTCTTACAGTTTTCCCTTTGAGGACAAAATCTGTTTTTTCCATAACGATTCAAGTTTTCTTCATACACAGAGATGAAATTCCCTGGGTTTTGTTGTTGATTTTTTTTTAAATACACCAGTGTCACAGTATCAGCCCTCACCTGCTTTCCCTCGTGCTAGCCAACACCTCCAACAAGCCGTGGCAGGAGCGAGATGTCAAAGGGGCACAGATCCGAGGGCACTGCAGGAATTTGAAGCCTTCCTATTTATTTTTCCCCTGAATCTAATTTCAAATGTTAGAAGATGACCCGCCTTCATCCTTGCTTAGCTAGAAATAGATCAAACACCTATGACTGGGCTGAAAACACAGTAATACAACAACTCACATAGAGGTTACAGCATAAGCAATACAGACATGGGTGCTAAGTCCCAGATCTTAATACCTGGTAAAAATGTAGATGTCTAAGCAATACCAAGATGTCTCCTGGAGTTCGCAGGTAACGTGGGATGACATCTTTAAGTCCCTGCCTCCCTCTGACAGTAAGCTCAGAGCTATGCAAGAAAAGGAGGACTAACCAGGGCTTTTCCCCCATGGGGAATTCTGTCTGTGGCACAAAGAGAGCAAGCCTGGCCTATCTATAGAGACTTACATCCTCTCTCTCTGACTTCTGCCACCCTCCTCCTTCAAGCAGAAGGTGCCTTTCGCAGAGCATATGTTTTGCTGGCCCTCGGGCATGGAGGATCTATTGCTGCCCACTCCTGAGCAACACCTGCTGCAACCTGGAGTCCTCACCAGTCACCCTTACTGTGCTGTTTGGGAAGCAGCTTGTTTGTCTTCCCTCACCCTGCAAACAGCAAGCAACAACAAGGAAGATTTCCACATGACGAGTTGCCAAAATCTTGCCAGGGCCGGAGCACCAAATACCATCTTTTAAGGCAGCATCTAGCAACAGTTTTAGCATGTTCTTGCAATGAGCATCTGAGCATGAGCTGTGATGTGGCTCTAAGTCCAGCTCAGAGCACCACAATGGTCCCTTGCTTCAAAAAGTCTGTAAAATCTTCATTAGGAAAAATATTAAATTCACTGCCAAGTTTTCAGACACTGAGAGAAATTAACAATATAATCTACATTGGCAAGGCACTTGGAACCCCAAAACCCAATGAATATCCTGCAGTACCTGTTAGAAGTGCTAAAAAAATGCATCTTTTCCAACAAAGCTTTTTCGCTTGAAGTGAAGGGAGATAAAAAGAAAATGTTTCTTATAGCTGTATTTAAAAATCTTGTTAAAAAGAATGGAGTAACATATTTGTTAATAAAGGACTATAGTATCCATGCAGTCTCGGTACGATGGACATCATGATCTCATTGTGACAATGGAAAAAAAATGCCACCAGTGCACTCCTGTGTGCTGTAAGCGAGCAGGGTTATTCACGCTGGCATCTTACCGTGCTCAGGATCTCAGGACACGCTGACAGACAAGCAGGGGATGTAGAACTGTAACACAAGATCTGTGTCACATTCAGCCTTGCCGCTTCATGGGCTGCCACGGGAAGCTGCGGTGGCAGGGAGGAATAGGAATGGGAGCGTGCTGCCGTCACTTGGGTGTCTGGAAGGACGTGGGAACAGCACGGGCGAGGGAGTGGGGTGAAAAGGCCCCCTCCTAGGAAATCTGGGTATGTGCATTGCAAAGTGTCACTGTACCTTCAAAACAGTGCTGTAACTCAATTTCTTCCCACTTCTTCCCTGTTTTTTGCTCCTTCCTAATTTCAACACATGAGCTAATGGGCAGAGAGCTCTGTAGAAACAAAATTTCTGAAGAGAAAAAGAGCACATAAGAAAAAATTTTAGCAATGGTATATTTTTAAGTTGACATCAAGGGAAAAAATACCAGCTATTGTCTGTGGTTATCCTCAGGAAGAGGAGTTAAAGAACACACACAGTTCTTCATTTTTTCCTATAAGCATTACTTAGACTAATCAGGAAAGAAAATTTCCTCGGTAAAGAGAGGCATACATTCAGCTTGCAGGCACCACACTTTCTCTCCTTCTCCTTAGATTTAAGACCTGCTTTTCAACTCACCAGTCCTGCTGTTTACTAGTTTACCCTGTCTGGCAACTTGTACTGGACAAGCTTAGTTTTGAGTTCAAATCCCTGCTCAATTTTCACTACATAAATAAATTCCGCCAACCAATTTAACCTGTTCCCTAGCTAAGGTGAGGTGAATTAATCACCTGTGAATTAAGATAGATGCACATCTTGTGCAAATCACTGTATTTCTCTAAAAACAAACTCCATTGTCTCCACTAGGGACGAGTCTTAATGGGTTATCATAGAGGAAACAGCAAAGCAGGGACACAGCAGATGTTAAGGATGTGGTGGTGTAAGACAGTGGCAATGCTGGCAATGGCCACATCCCTAAGGGCTAAAACCTCCACCGCCAGCAGCCTTTGTAGCTTCTCCCACCTGAAGCATCAACCCTTTCCTTCACTGAGCTGCTGTATGAAACAGTATCTAGTGTTTTTTGGAGCAAGCCCCGAGGTCCTGAGAAATCTTTCTATATCTCTGCGCACACTTGTGCTCAAAGAACTCCTTGTTTTACCTTCATCTTGCGGTTTGATTTTGAGAGCACTTGGTGTTTCAGCAAGTACAGGTAATTCAACGTTTATGAATCAAAAATTGTGACAGGAGAAAAGTGGCTGAGATTTAAAAAGCATAAGGAATTTTTGTCTCTGCTTTCTCCTTCTGCCATTTCTCCCGTCTGCTCCCTGAGTCTGGATGAATGCGATGCGGTTAGTTACCCAGCTCTTCCGAGCCATCTTTGGAAACAGCATTCATTGCTACATACTGCTATCTAGTGGTAAAACTGCAGATGTTTGGTGGTGGGAGTGGACGGTTATCAAATATCCTCCCAGATGCAACTGGTTTTATACACTAAACATCTCTGCTGTGGCAACGGAATCTGTGACCCCATGGATATTCATTCCCCTGAAATAGCCAGCGCAAGTAAAAAGAATCACAGAATGGTAGGGGTTGGAAGGGACCTCTGAAAACCAAGCATCTAGTCCAACCCCCCTGCTACTGCAAATACTTAGTAAACTAGATCCGGTTTAACGTGTACTTCATATACTGTACCTTTTGTTATTAATGAAGAAAGTCTTTTCCTTTGACCCAATATGTGACCCCGTATGAGTAGGGAAGATGAAATGAGTGGCTGATTTGCAGAGATACATGAACTTTCTTAGGAAGAATGTGGGTTATCTGGCAGAAGCGAGGATACAGACCTCTCTTGCTTTGAGTACTTCTCCTTGAAGGAGAAGTGGCCTCCTATCAGACTGTAGCTACTGTGGGTCACCTGTGTCACAGGATAAAAATCAAAGAATGGCTGACATTGGAAGATGGTCTGGAGAGCATCACGTTCAATCCCTCTGCTCAAGCAGGGCCACCTAGAGTCAGTTGCCCAGGACCATGACTTGGCTTTTAAATATCTCCAAGTCTGGGGACTTCACAACCTCTCTGGGCAATGTGTGCAGGGCTCGGTCACATTCACAGTAAAAAAATTAATGTCAGGAGAGATGGTTTCTGCTATGTGACTGAATGGCCTAACCACTACCAACAGCAAGAGTGTCTGAACAGCCCTTCTCTGCTCTAGTTCAGAGAGAGAGAGGAAAAAAATGGCTTGTATTCAGGTGGAGATCCTCATCTTTATTCCACTGAAAAGAATAATTAAGTTGCCTGTGGACAACTCATCCCACATACGTAATCTGAAAAGCACCAGACGTTAATTGAACTAAGTTAGTAGTCAGGTCTTAAAAATGAAGACATCTTATTGAATTGTCTGTCCAAAAATTGGGTCACTGTCATTTCTCAAACCTGAATTCAGACTCTTGATCTGTATTACTGTAACAGCCACTAATCATCAGTGAGACATTATCCTGCAACCTGTCTTAATACAGACTTCTGCTTTTTTCTTGGCTATTAAATATACTGCATGAGCCATTGTTCGGTACAAGCTCTTCTTTCTCCCACTGTGTAGCGGTACATGATGACAATATCATATTTATTTGGAAACAGTTCTATAAAACCACTGAATTTGTGGAGCCTAATCCTGTTCTATTAGCTGCTACTCTCTCAATGTCCTCAATTTCTCTGAACTTTTCCACAAAACTCACTCCACTCTCTGTGTGCCGGGTATTTGTGATGCTCCCATCACCATCTCCTCAAAACAAAACCAAATGCAAAGGTAAATGAATGAAGAAGCAAGAGGAGAGCTGTGAACTGAGAGAAATCCAAGCCTCAGAATGTCCTCGATATGTTCACTGGGAAATTAAACAAGCTGCTTTTCTTTGCATTGCTTCAACACTTGGACAGGAACAAAGTTTGGTGTATTAATTGTGTACTGAAAATGTGCATCTGAAGATGAGCTGCTGTGCAATACTGGCTCTGACATAAGATAAAATTAAACAGAAGAAAGACATTGCAGGTCTAGGATGAACATCTGTTTTGATAATGAGCATCAGGATGATTGTTCTGGAAGCAAGTAAATCAACATACTCTTCACTTTGCGTCACAGCTGTCACATGAAAATGGGAAAGCAGGTCAGAGCTGGGATTGGAGGGGACAGTCTGAGTGGAAAGCAGTTCTGGCATGGGAAAGCTCAGCTCCCTGAAGCTTGAAAAAGAGTGGCAGAAAAAGTCAGACAGGAATTGATGGGAAAGCTTCTGCTACAATGGATTATGCTGTAGGTCCTAGCGAATTTATCAGGAAAAGACCATCCATATCTTATTTTTTCCTCCAGCTTGCACTTTTCCAACCCTTGCTGCAGTGGTCCTGGCACAATTGTGCCAGGATCCCTTTAATCAGACATTCTAACCAAGGCTAGAGACAACCTAGACCATGAGATTTTAAAGGTGAGGCTGCAGCTGGTGATATGGCAATGACACGCTACATACCTTATGATTTTACCATGCCATTCATGGTATGTCTGGACTGAACAGAGTCCCATTTCTTCTTAAGACTCAGTACAAATCCCAGCGAGGTGGCTGTAAAACATGTTACATACATGCTTGAAGCACCACCACAGTCTCAGGCCTGAATTTTTGTCACAAAAATAATATCACAAAAGAGTTAAAGGATCTTGGATCTAGCCTAGTGCCTTGCCTTTGGATGCGGCATTGTACACAAGATCACAGAGGAGGCAGGAACTCAGATGAATCATTTTCTTCCCCCTTCTTTCCCCCACCTTTTCTTTTTGCTCTGCCTTCATGATTTTGAGACATAAAATCAATTGTGCATTTAATTGCACTTCTAAAATGGAATGTTTTGCTCAAAACACTGGTGAAGGATTGTTCCTACTGATGAACTTTTCATTTCATGATCATTATTGTTTTATTGGTGTTTCCCCTTTTGCAGTCACTGAGCCAGTATTTGAGACCTCATGAAGTAGTTTAGATTAGGGTAAGAAATAAGGGACTACAGGTTATTGGAGTCACTTCAATTCACTAAGTAGGTTATTGGAGTCACTTCAATTAAAAGAAATGCGCAGAGTCCTGCTTCACTGAGTGAGGGCAGGTGAGAGCTTGCTTCGCTCCAAAATCCCAGGTTAGTGGCTATGGCCCCAATTCTTCTGGGGAGCTGGCTCGGACCCTCGGCTGGCCAGCCCTGCCACCAACCACAGCTGGTGAGAGCAGGACAGGAGCACAGTCTATCACTATCCTCTCCATTCCCAGATCAGGAAAGCCTTCTGCAGGTGGGCTTAGAATCATAGAATCATCAAGGTTGGAAGAGACCTCTAAGATCATCCAGTCCAACCGTCCCCCCATCACCTATTACCCACTAAACCATGTCCCTAAGTACCACACCCAATCTTTCCTTAAACACCCGCAGGGAGGGGGCCCCCACCACCTCCCTGGGCAACCCGTTCCAATGCCCGAACACCCTTTCCCAGAAGAAATTTCTCCTCATCTCCAACCTGAACCTTCCCTGGCACAACTTGCAGCCGATCCCCCTTGTCCTGTCACTAGTTATCTGCGAGAAGAGGCCAACCCCCAGCTCACCACAACTTCCTTTCAGGTAGTTGTAGAGGGCAATAAGGTCTGCCCTGAGCCTCCTCTTCTCCAGACTAAACAAGCCCAGTTCCCTCAGCCGCTCCTCATAAGACCTGTGCTCCAGCCCCTTCACCAGTTTCGTTGCCCTTCTCTGGACACGCTCCAGGGCCTCGATGTCTTTCTTGTAGTGAGGGGCTTCTTTGATGGCAGCCCCAAGCTTTGCCTGCATGAATGCATGGTGCGTGTACTTGGGGTTTCCAGCCCAGCCAAGGGATGGGAACTGAAAGCAGAAAAAGTGGTAAAATATTAGAGAGAGGCTGAAACAAAATTGCAGACACTGCTGGCCTGCTGGAACAGCAGAATGGACTGACCTGCATCGGTCAAATACCAAGTAGTGTAAGCGGAGAGGACCAAAACCTTCTTCACAGCACTCCATGCCTGAATCATTCAAAATGGGAAGATCACATGGTGCCATTGCTTCGTTTGCCATGCTGTGACAGATATTTGTCCTGCTGAACACTCATCCCTCCATCCCGCCATTAAATTAAGTGGGTGCATCGTAAAACATGGCTCTGTGACCCAGCACAGGAAAGCAGAGGATGCAGGCAGCAATCGCAGGTAATCCTCCGGCCGGAGCAGGCAGGAAAGCACGTGTTTCTCAGTACCCTAATAACTGCCGTGCCAGTTAACCGGGAACGCTGCCAGGGAGCAGAATTCAGAGTAATGCATCTGCGCAATGAATAAATGACATAAACCGTATTAAGTACAGTAATTCATCTGAGTTTTGTCTGCAAGATGTTTCACAGCAGTGTCCTATATAAATGAATCGGTATCCGCTAGCATGCCTTTCCCAGGGGGTCCAGCCATTAAATCCTCGCTGAGTCATTGTCTTGCTGCTGTTAAGATTAAACAATTCAGGATTAAAGTACGTTATATTAAAAAATTATTTAACAGAGTTTGACACAATTCTACTCTCAGCTACAGCAGTGCTACACCATGCAGTGTGTGGTCACTCCCATATTGCACTGAAGTAAAAACCAAAATTGCAAAGCTAGAGAGGAGACAGTGAATCCACCCTTTGAAAAGACTGCCCGCTCATTAGAAACTCCTAACCTGCTTCCCTGCCATGCACACACTCAAAAATTATTGTAGAGTGGACAGTTAAAAGGACAAATCTTTAGAAGCAATAGTGAAGAAAACCACCTAGATAGCACTCCAGCATCCCCATACTGACCTGATTTCCCTGCTCAAGAAGAGGAGAATCGCAAGTCTTTCTGAACGCAAGGGAAACTTTGCAGGAGGGGAAAATTGTAGGTAGTTTGTGGATTCACACTGAACAATTAAGAAGTCACTTGGACTTTGAAATGCAGGAAAAGGGATTAGTTTATCTCATTTGAACTGAAAGACCTAAAACATTCAGACATGCCCTGGCCATTCAAAACATCAAATCTAAAATAAAACAAAATTGCAGTGAGCATGTAAAGATTTGAAATTTGAAAATTATCACAGATTCAGACCACTTTCAAGTATAGCAAAGTTTAGAGAGTAAACTAGAGTTGCAGATTATAGTTTAAACTACTGTCATTTATTCGAAGTGGATGGACCTATGTTAATAATGGCCAGATGGTCACATAGTTACATCAGTGTACCAAGAAGATTTTCAACTGTAATCTTGAAAACTACCTCTGTAGAAGTACCTCATTTGACTACTATATTTTCCTGCTGTCATTTCCGTTATATGGTAGGTTCCTGGATTTATTTGCAAAAACAAAGGCCAGCAATTAGTTTATTTGTGAGTTTAATTTTGATTAAAAAAAATAGAAAGACACAGAAATAGAGTAAACCAGAATGGAACATAGTAATAATTTTGTTAAATTAAAAACACAGCTGACCTCTAGTGGCTGCTTGTCAAAATTAAAGTTGTTCAAATAGTCCTTGAGGGGAAAAAAAAATTCTGATGAAGTCTTCCATCTGGATTCAGAGGGGTTTTTTCTCCTCTCTTTCTCTTGGAACTGTGTCTTTTCCTCCCAGCTGGCAGAATTTTCTGCCAACTCCAGGCCTTCTCCAGATAGTATCCAAGAGTTTTACAACAAAGATAAAAAAGATAAACTCAAATGTTTCAGATGCTTTAAAACAAATTTTAAGTGCAAGTTTCCAGTTTTTTTGCAAAACGTATTTTTAAAAGATAACTTCCACTTTACTCAAAACAATTTGGATTTTCAACAAAAATTTGTCTCACACAGTTTTAGCTCACCAAATATTGTATAAACTTGACTAGTCAGAAAATAATTTTCAATAATAAACCCAGATAATTTATTCTGGAAATAATATTATTTGTTTGCCTAATTGCTTTTTATCAGAAAGTTGTAATGTTTTTTTCCATTAAAATTTTGAATGTTTTATTGTACACCACTGTAAGTGAAAAAAATATATACATATAGATATACATACAAATGTTTGTAGTTGTAGTATTTTCTTTCTCCCCCAAATCTTGAAAACTGGGGAAAGCCCTGTATCAAATCTAGCCAAGACCACGAGGCAAGAAATTCAGGTATCCTCAAGGATTCCCAACCTGTAGTAACATCAAGACCATTCATGTAGCAGGACATCACCTTGCCAGGTCTGCTGCTGAAGGAGCATTTTCTGAAAGCTGGATGCGTAAACCACACCATGATTTTACAATTGAATGTGGTAATGGACCTGGCACTATTCAGTACCTGTGCTGAATAATTGATCTCATAATTTACTTGGTAATGCATTGATACTTCCACCTCATGTGTGGAGGACACCTCAGGAGTCCAAAGGCCAGCTCAGCTTGGAGAAAAACTTCAGACCACAGGACCTGCCTCCATTCACCCTACTCTCGCACCCTGGTGAGCACAGAGTGGTTGTAACAAAGGGTGATAGTTCAGCTCAGTGTCCACATCTGGGGTGGGACATCTCCTCACATAAAGCCAACAGAGAGCAGTAACTTCAGTGCAAGTAACTGAAGCAACTTCTACATTGAAAAAACAGTCTTCTAAGATGTAAAGGCAATTTAATGTTTTCTCCAAATAGAGGTTGACCTGAAAGATTTTGTATTTTTACCCTTTTTTCTTCAGAATAAATCATACCAACAAACAGCACAGTGGTGCAGTCATGACGATCTGAGGCTATAAGCAGTGCCTTTCAGGGTAAGGTAACAACTGTTATCAGAGCAGCCGAGAGGCTGGTGCGCTCCAGGGTGCCTCTGCTTTTTCTCTGCCACTTGGCACTGCAACGTAGTGATTCAAAACAGAGCCATAAGGAACACAGAATTTGTGCTGAAAGGCAACCTGAAGAGCGAAATATTTCTTTCCCTACTGTATTGTTTACGTTTTCTGCCGGAGTGCAACTAAAGCATGCGAGCACCGGCAGGGCGCTGTGCGTGTAGCACAGAATTCACATCTTGAGACCTCCGGAGGGATTGCTGCTTTCTCCAGGTGAAGGCACCACTGCTGTTGTCCCTTGCATTTACTAGACTGAAGACTGCACACCTTGGGACACCTGTCCTACAACCAAACTCCCACCCCGCTGGGCAATGGCCAGTCTCCAGCTCGCTGGTGGCTCGGACGGGGATGCTCGTGCTGCTGCTGCCAGCCTTCCGCCCCAGTGACCAAACAGCTCCGAGTAAAGACTGCAAATGATCTGGGTGGGCCTCGGATCGAGCTTGAACCGAGAGCCTTGCAGGCTGTCAACTGGCACCCTTTTATGCGTATTGACATTTTTAAAAAGCCAAGACAACAGAAGGTTTTGAAATGGAGCCTAGATGCGTAATATTTCTGTTGTAACTCGGTCTCAGAAATTGCACTGGGCCTGTACAGACTCGCAAAATGCTGAAAACTTGTATTGACGTGTGTTTGAGAACTTCCAAATCAAGTCACTCTAATACCGTATAAAAATAGCTAAAATGGAAAATCATCAGCAGAAAAGCTAGAGTACTAAATGATCTATGTTATTATTCCCATAGTGATTAACATATTGCATTTTCCCAGCCTGTTGCAATTTATTAGTCCATGTTCTTCTGTATCGGTATCAAATATTATTTCGTTATAAAAACTTGTGTGCTTGTTAACAAAAAAAACCCCAAATTAACTGTCAACATATGTTACTTTCACTTTTTCAAATTAGAGTAAGCAAACTGGCTCTAATTAGTTTCCTGATTAATGAGTGGATGGTAAGCAAGAGAATTACATTAAGAACAATTTCCAGTTTACACTGGTTAGGAGGAGGTAAAAAAATAATTTTTCAACAGGGATCAAATAAATCTACAGAACCTCATTTTTTTACAATGCTGTGAAAATATGCAAGGCATCACATTGTAAATTGCTGGTTAGGTCACTGGAGCAGGATGAATAAATACTGTTTGCCATATGAAATTGGCTAGTTAAATGAAGATCACAAAATTGTTTGTTGCTATATAAGGCTCATTTTTGCTATAAAAAGAGCAATTTTAATTTACAGGGGCTTAAGGCAATTTTCCATCTAATTTTATGTTTTATAATGTCTGCTAAAACACTGGTGCCTTATTAGTTTGTGTGGTCGAATAGATATTGTTTCCAAATTTCAAGGCCATTGATTTATCTTGACCAAACCAAATCATGGTTATTTTTTCTTCCTAAATGCTAAGAAACATCTATGCGGATCACATTAAGACAAGCCTAAACTAACTGTATCATAGATACATCTCTTTTTGTGGCCAGTAGAAAACACCGTGGTTTATACAGGTACGAGTAATGACAGGTTAACTTCACAGTCAGAGCTATAATCCTTCCTGTGTGACCCTTTGTTGTGCAATCTCACAACTAAAAAACTTAAACCTGAAGTGAATTAAATGGCTATTATGAGACAGAAATTGCGAGATTTCTTGAACATCTGGGCTCTATTCTCACCAGCAAGGTCCTGGCAGCTGGGTCAGATGCAGCTTAAGGCTCTTCATCATCCTGCGGTTCAGAGGCTTCAGCTTCCTACCACCTCCCCTCCCAGACATCCGCACGTGGGAGGATAATGCCATTGCCCGGTTTCCATCAGCCCGACCCTGGGCAGTCCTGGCCTCACTGCTCAGAAGAATCACACAACCCCCTTCTTGGCCATAACACAGCCAAGGAGGACTATAAGCAAAGCATCAACCCTCCACCCACAGGCTGAATTACTCCCAAGATCCTCAGAAACCTCAGCCATTTATAAATCTTGTCTCCTCCAAACAGCAGCATCGCTTACAAGCTTCCAGCTAGATGACTTTTTTTTTGCTTTATTTTGTGGGAGTTTTTTTGTTTCTTAATTAATGTCCCTTCCCCTGTCCTTATTTCAGTAGCACAGAGATTCTAAAAGCCAAGAAAGTATCTAGGCCATTTATGTTTCTTCCCTGGCTCACCATGAGACACTGAGGACAAGGGGTGGTGGATTTGGGGTTGGCTGGGACTTCATGGCAGATCTACTCTGACAATACAGTGTGCTGTTTCTCATCTTTCCCTTCCCTGCTTCCATCTGCATAAGGGCAATGTGGCAACCTACCTGACGCAGCGTAACCCCACTGCAGATACTCTGTGTCTCAAAGACATTTCCTCCAAAGACTTTCTCAGCTGATGTTTCTCAGACACTGGTATTGTGTCCTCTCCACACTACATGAGCTTCTGTTCTTCCTTTCTGCATTCACCTCAGTTTTTTCCTCCCGTCCTTAGTTGTTCTCTCTGTCTTCTCTCTCCCAGGTCTATCTCAACCTTTTATCCTAAATATGTCCTAACCTCTTTTAATTCAACAGATTTATTTTCAGGCTGCATGATTGTGTATGCTGAAGAAAGATTTGTTTCCTCGTGTCAGTGAAATGGGCAAGGAAAAAGTTTGAAAGAATTCAGTGTAGCAGGCCTGTGTGCAATTGCTAGCTCTGCAATAAACGTGCTTAGATGCATCAGTGAGAGAAGTGGGTTCTCAGCACTTTGCAAAATCAAACCGTTTTTATTTTCCATCTAAGCAGAGAGAGTCTTTTGTCAGGAAACTGGGTGGCAGGTGTGGGAGGCGATAATGCTGTGCCTGTTAGAAGAACCACTAAGCTGTCTTCTTCCATCCTTTCAACTTCTAAACAGACACTTGAAGTGGAGGGAAGGAAACCTTGTTTCCCGACCCAGGAGCCATGCTTTGTTAAACATTTTTGTATACCAGTCCTGCACAGAAAGAAGACCTCTCACTAAAAGTTTTGCAGATGAGTCTGCCTTGCTTTCATATTAGTTTGAACTTAGATGTTGCTGAAGAGGTGGAATTGGAAACTGCCTTAGTGCAAGAAACTCCTGTGTGTCAGGAGTTGGTGAGAGGTGGCAGTGGCAAGGTGAGTGCTGCGCTCTGCCAGGCCGTGCGACTGGCTGAAGACATGGACTCCCCTGGAGAAAACTGGGTGCTGGGACAAAGATGCAAGACAGGGAGTGTCCGTGGTGGAACAAGGAATGCCGCATGGCTGTTGCAGATGGAAAGGCTTGTACAGAATACAACAGCAAGTATATTCTGTGGTAACACAACTTCTAGTGTAAATGAAGGAACTGAGGCTGCTGGAAACCCAAATAAATTACTTTATTGGTCTGAGAGCTCCTTTTTTGGCAGTAGAAGCTGTTTCTAGCTAGTCAGAGACAAATGCTTGTGGACACAAACATTTATGTCCAAAGAGGAGCCATCCCCATCTTTTTTCTGCTGAGAGGAGCACTACAACTGCACTGTGAGCACAGCAACACGTGGTAAGTGCTGTTCCTCCACAGTGAAACAAGCTCAGGTAGGATGTCCTTTATAGACAAAAAACAGTAATGCAGTTATCCTGATAAACAGCTTTATCCGATGTTCCAATAAATATCTTTTCTTTCCATGATCAAAAAAATGGAATCATATCAGCATAAAAAGAAACATATTTTTTTTTAAGCTAAGTAGGATCTGTGGTCATAAAGAAAAATGGCAAAGGCAAAGGTTTTTTTCCTTTGCAAGAAAATTCTTGGAGCAGCATGTAAACGGACCTTCTTGTGGTATTAATATTACCCCATTTATGCTGAAGCTATGCAAACAGAGACATATAAAATTGTGCTCCTAAAAACTTAGGTTGCCAATAAATATTTTTACCACTTCTAATTTATACTGTTTGCAACTTTGCCCCCTTGCAGAAAAGTGATTCCAGAATGCAAGCTGGTATTCTGAGGTTATTGAAGCTCTCAGATATTTAAAATGAAGATAATTTCTGTTCCTCTGAACTTAACCTGTTGCTTGTTTGGAAAGATCTGACTTGACAGTTTACAAAGCTTCATCTCATGGGCTGGTGACAAAAGCATAGAATTTTTAGCTTAAATTGATGGCAAACAGCCTTGTTTAGTGCCTCAAGACTTTTGAGTTCCCATCCTGACCTTACCGTATATGCCCTCCCTGCGAATGTTGGGTCTATTTTCACAAAGTTACTGCTCCCCAGTTAGCTATCTTGATAACTCGGTATTTAAAAAGTCTCAGTATTAAATAGCTTTAATGCGCCTTGCTATATCAAGATACTAACCTGTACTGCATTAAAACGAAAACATCACTTCAGATTGCCTTTATAAACTTACTGAGTCAATGGAAGTTACAAATTCTCACCACACGAAAAGTCAGTGTGAAAAATCAGCACTTTTATTTTGGTACCTACATAGTGCCCACTGGATTTAGTACCTAATTTTCTTAGTGCTATTCATCTTAAAAAGGCATAAGCTGTGCCTCAAAAATCTGCTGTAGAAGATGGTTTGAAATAATAAACTTGGATATTTTAAAGTTTTTCTTAAAATTTTTGGGTTTAAACTCCAAAAATTCTGTCTATATTCTATAGAAGGGAAAAAAGGACAGCTGAAATTCTCCTGCAGTGTTTGAATACGTGAGTTGGAGAATTCAAAAGAAAGAAGAAGATTGGGACAAAAGCAGAGAAGCTAACAAGTCAGTCTGCCTCAAGGACTGCTGAAACTAGCTATTATCTTTGTAGTGAAGTAAATAGACAAAGTTAAAAGAATATTTTACAAGGTCATGGGCAACCTGACTTTCTTCATTTTTAAGTGTTTGACTTGTTAAAAGTGCATCTTTGACTGCACTTTTAGACTTGTATACAAATGATCACACTTCTACTAGGGTATGGATATCATATCATTTTAATTTCTGTCACTTCTTCATTTTATAAGGATGTTAATTACAGCATTTTTTATATTACCTATTCCAGTACACATCATCTTTAATATTATCTATTCTAGTACTAGCTATTTACTAAAGAGACCATTTATTTTCTATTTTAAAAATCATTTGGTTTTAAGCATCATTCAAAGCACTGATGTAGCTCCTAACTGACTTAGATCCTATAATTTTGGGACATAAGCCCATAAAACTTCATGCTTTGGCAAGCATCTGCTCTCCTTTCATTCCAAACCTCTCCTCCTCAAGATGAAAACAAAGCAGAAATATTTGCAATTATAATGCTGTAAACCACTATTTGCTTGTTATATGTTTTCAGCTTTCAGGCTGGAACTGAGGACGATGGATTGAACCCTGCCAACTTGCTAATGAAGGAGCTTCTCCTTGAGGAGTAGAGAAATCTGGGCAAACAGGTACAACTGCAAAAGGAGGTAGCTGCAATCAAAGCCTCTTCTCTGGGGGCCTGGTGGTCGTGGAAGTGGAACCACCCAGCTGTGGGCACTTTTCAGATCTAGGTAGTCAGTCTAGGGCTGCTGTGGGGTCCAGTGAGTTATCTGTGTATGACCTGGAGCACCCACCAATGAGTATCATGAACAGATCCTGCTCAGCTCATAAAACGTGCCATGGTGCTGGAGGTTTGCAGCTATCTGCAACCTTTTTCTCAAACCAGGAAGCGTTTTGTGCATCTATGTGTAACACACGAAATAAATCTTAGAAGAGGGAAAGTAAGTAAACATGAGAGAAACAGACAAAAAGATGAAGACTAAGAGCTGGCAAATGTCACTGTTTAACAAAGATCACTGTTGATGAAGGTCAATGAAGCTGGTTGGCAATTAGCCTTTGGCTGTGTGAAGAAAGGACTTTTGACTAGTTAGTGCATTATTCTGCAGAGGTTAGTGTTATATACACTCACAAAATCCTCCTATGCCACCCAGCTTGCAAGCATAAAGCCAGGAAAAAATTATACTTTTTGCCAGTTGGCTATATAATTTTCAATGGCCAAAAGCCAACTGGCTGCTAATTGTTATTGCAGTGAAACTGAAAACAAAGCTCTTGGTATGAATACTTGGACTGTTTGTTATATTCCCCCTTGAAATCCTTCAGGAAGTGCCACGAGCTGCTGCTTACACCCACAGCTCCCAGAGAAGACGAACTGGGTGCCTGTATCTGCGTGCGGCCCGTGGTCTGCTGCCTTGGTGAATGTTTTCGATAGGCTTTTTGCAGTCGAGATTAGCAGGCTGCAAAGAAATTCATTGATTTAGCCACTTGGCATGCTTAGAGCATTTTTAAAATAGCCAGTATATGTCGTTCCATGGAGGCCCCGGCAAATGTGTGTGGGGAGAAGCTGGCAAAGGGCGGAACTGCGTTCAGTCAGAAGAGAGAGAACTGACACCTACCTGCTATTATTTGCAGGAGAAGCTCTTGAGGCCAGGACATCTCTGTGTTTGGCTTGGTGTAGCAGCCAGCACAGTGGAGTTTTAATTCATGACAGGGAGGGCCAGGCACTGCCATCCTGCCATCGTTCAGGCAAATAACCATGGTTATATCCAGATCTGGCTGAACAGACACTAGCTGCATCACCTGGGCTCACCCTCTGAGTCACACCCACCCAAAATAAACACAAGGGAGATGTGTCTTGTATCATTCTTACCCCTCCCTCCCACAACCCACTCCACAGGGCAGCAGTGCTGGAAAAAAAAAATGTGGCTTAGGATGTTTAGATACATTTACAGGCACCTCCATGTTTTGTTGATTGATTGATTGGTTTCCATTTAATTACAGAACTGAAGGCAGATCTGTGCACCAAAGTTCTGTTGCTATTACTTATATCGGCTCCAAATACGGACTGGTTGCATCCCCATTGTCTGGTTTTGCTGTGCCTACAAATCCTTTGTGGGTGCAAAGAAGCAGGGCAGCCTTATGTCCTAAGATGTCCCCTTATTCTGCATGGGATGTTTGTATAGATTGAAAATAAGGAATTTGACCACACTTCCACAGTTTCTGGATATCAACAAGCCCTGTCAAAGCAGTAGTTTCAAACGGATTGCTTGTTCTTTGGAAAGGTGGCCACTGTCCATGGGCAGATTGGTCGTGTAGCACATGCGCAGTAGCTGCGTGTAGGACAGCATGGCTGGCGTGCACGTAGCACACCTTACATGTACACAGACCTCCTGAGTGGAAATATAGAAGTCTGCATGCAGAAGAGCTTTTTTGCCAGTTGACTTTCTGTTCTCCAAGGTGTGCTACAACTGACAGATAACATCCTCAGCTGACATGTACTGCTTTGTACCGCCAACCTACATACATTGAAGCAAAGTTGAGGTGTGCATGACATGCACGGGGAAAACATAGATGTGCAGAGATAGTTCCTCCTTCAAAGTACACGATATATGTTACATAGCTTCAAGTAGCAGAAGGAGCACCTTTTTTTCTTCAGAGCTGTGGAAAAGATAAGGCATCAAAGGACAGGTATCATATCAGTTCCTCTGCTAGCCAGCTTAAATGCACCAAGCAAATACACATCTCTCTCAGGCTTCTAGCTGCTAATGGTCTTCCCCTGCGGGTGTCACCAGTTGCAATGGAAAGAGAAAAGGAAGATAAGGAAACTTGTGAAGTAGAGTCCAGGGACAAGTAATCAACAGTGGAAATGGGGAACCTTAGAAAAAGAGGCAAAGAAAACTTTGTACATTCGCTAGGAAAGGAGAACTCTGGTAAAAACCTTCTGTGGGTGCTTACTCACAATTAATCAGACCTAAAGTCCCTCAGAAGAACCTATACGTCTAGTTTTAATGGCAGATTTAACTATTTATTTTATATATGCTAATGCTTAATATTGTTCACACAGACACCAGGCACATTTCAAGACTACATAAAACCTTTCATAAAGCAGATAAAAAAAATTGTATTTCAGAATATCTATCTACCAAGCGGATGGGTAAATATTTTATCATCACTATACTATTATTAGTTCAACCTTGTGCATACATCGCTAGTACATAGAATCGGGAACTCGATCCAACTGCGCTGGTCACCTTGTAACCACACAGTGAGGCACTGTCCTTCCCCCAAGGCACATCTGAAACGTTAATCAGCAAATACTTAGGCAAGTATTTCTGCATGCAATAGTAATCTTATGGCGGCTAAGAGGATGCCTCAGTAGGTAAATAGTCTGTGCGCATTTGCGAGATCAAAGCCTTAGTTAGGGCAATTCCCAGGTTGTGAAAAACACTGAGAGATGAAAGGAAAGACAGGCTGGACACAACCGGGAACGAAACGTGACATGGCGCGTTAACGTGAACTATTCTGAATGCAAAAGTGTCATGGTTCTAAAGACTGTTAATGATGTTATTAATCTCCACAGCAGATGTGTCTACCACCCTGTCAGTCATTAGTGAAAATAATAATACAAAGAGAAATATCTTCAGAAATTTAAAGAAAAAAATCACTGTGCATAAGAAAAGGACAGAAATGTCTTTCATCCTTCAGAAATTACTAAGGGGGCAATTTCTGTCGTTGCTGTGCTGGTTATTACGGAGGACTACTGAAATGCTCCAGACACTGACCAAGTTCAAATCACACAAGACAGAAAGTTAGTCAGTGCTGCTGTCCCAGCTCTCCTCCCTAATCTGCAAGGCTTTACAGAACCACACTGCCCCAGGGAAACCCTAGGAGACATTCCTCCTCGGGGAGGGGGGAGAGGAATGCTTCCCAAACCCAGCAGCCACTATATGCAGAACCTTTGATGCAATTGTAGCTTACATCATGGTTTGTTTCCAAACTATTATTATCTTAGTTTCTGCCTCCCAGCTGCTCCCTCTTCAATCCCTGTGTGAGAAAATCGTCACTTAGGCTCTATTGTCAGCCTCAAGCACTCAAATATTCATAGGTCAAGAAAAATAGAAGTAATCTGTGATTTTACAATAAATATTGGGAAACTTTAGCTGGTCTTTGGACTTCTGTAATTTTAAAACCCATATTTTTAGGTTTACCTTGGTGAACAGGACTGGCAGTTAAGCACATGGCTTGGAATGTTGAACTACAAGGTGCAATGCTGCTGTATCGCTTTGTCAGTTTTTAGTAACTTTGGAAAAAATACCCGATACCATCAGCATCAGAAACACTGCTCAATACCCCTCATTGATCAGATGTCTAAAACACCCATACACAGGAGCAGAGACTTCAGGGGGGTCTCACCATGGCCACGGAAATGTGCCCGCCACAGATCTTCTTAGAAACATCCACTCGTACGGGAATTTTCAAAATTTTTTTCCTCTGCCAATATTGCTGAAGACCAAAATTCTTAACATGAGCAGAAAACAAACAAGAAACAGCAGAACAGGCTAAACAAATCCAAATTTGGTATTAGGAATCCAAATAATTACAACTTCTCTGCAAAATTCATTCGGCTGTGGATCCGATAATATTCCTCAACTGAAAACGCCTAACACAAACGGTATGTAGTATTTATTTTCGATGGTTTTACAAAGGCTGCTATACAAAGCCTTCGTTTCTAGTTTCATTTGTACATTACACATACGGTGAGTCAAATAAAAATCACGGTAAAATGAGATACTTGAAAACCAACGTTTCTACAGCAGGATTTTACTTGCCTAGAAAGAAATGTTTTCAGGTCAGCACATAGTGAAGCAGCTTGAATAGTTTAACAGATACTGAATTCTGCTAATAGCTCCCATTGCTAATGCATAGTTAAAATTCTCCACCGTTATTATTGTTTGTTCACAGGGAATTTGCCAGCAATAATACATGTTTTTATTATACAGTTTTAGGGCACACCCCAAACCAGACTTCTGCAGGGAAGATGCAGAGGAGGACTCCCAGGGTGGGGCTGGCCCCTGGGAGAAGAAACAAGTCAACTTCAGAGCAGCCGCTAAGAACTGTGTTTTCTCTGAGTAATAACATATTTATTTACTTTTAGCTGGTGATGTCCTGTTTAATGGCTGTAAAGTAGCACAAGGCAGAAGGGCAGTTGAACTTGTAAGTTCAGAAAAGAAGAATTCCAACTTTTAGGAGAGCACTAAGCTGAAGGGTCACTTTGTGGAGAGATGCTTGTGCCGCGCAGGAGAGTGCCAGGAATTCCTGCAGTGTCACAGGGATGCTTCAGCCAGCTTTTCGGCAAGATCTGTCTAGGTTTTATAGAGGACACCTTACACCAGAGCCACCTTGAGGATGTATTTTAAAACATACAGTCCTGTGCTCTGAGAGCGTGGAGATTCGACATGCAATCACTAGTTGTTGCAAAAATGTGCTCTTGAGTTTCAGCTTTCCTTCCTTAAAAAAACTCTGTGACTACTCTTTGTGACTGAAGAAAAGCTTCAAAGTGTCTAAATAATATGAGTACTCCTGAGCCCTGACCCTGCAGCCTTGAAATCTGTAATTATAATGCTCTAAATCTTCGCTCCAGGTGGACATCACACATTTTGTTTTCTGTCCCCTTCTCAGTGAGGACCTGCATCTTGCCGTCCTACTTTCCCCACCAAGAGAAGTGAACCGGAGAACAGCGTTTGAGCTCTGTTTCGTGAAGATGGGCAGCAGGGGAACAGAGACCCAGTTATCATCGCTTTGTCAGAGGCCTTTCCTCTGGTGTAACTGTAATTACAATTGCTGTGCATAGCTAGGATATAATTACTTTGGATAGGTATGTCTTTCTGATCTCCACTGATTTATTATCAGCCTGACTCTACTAAGAAGCTCCTGAACCAACCCCAGTATCTGAACACCAGCCTTACCCATACAGTCCTCCTCCCACCTGCAGGTTTAACACAACCTCTGCTTTTTCCAGAGATGTGCTGGAGATTCTGTCTTTGTAATTATTTTTCTTTCCTTATGAAATAATATTTTACAACCACTTTTAGAATCTGAAGAGTAAAAATGAGATTTATATTTCACTGTTCTCTAATCTTGTGTGCACTCTTCTTGGACTTCTAATGTGGAAAGTGTATTTAAATCAGTAGCTCGATTTTCAAGCTTTTGTGGCAGCCACATCTCACCATTTCCAGACATAGAACACTATATTCAAATGTAGGATTTTTTACAAATCTCTTGTTTGCTACAGAAAGGCTGCCTTGGGTCTTCAACCTTGCTGCAGAACAGTAGTTCCTGCAGAACGCTTTCATGACAACCCCTTACAAGCCTCTGCGTCACAGTAAATCTTCTTGGTGTACAGACTTTCCTGCAGTAAGTAATGTAAAACTGAGCTTGGAAGCATGACAGGTGAGCACAAACGACCAGTCCAAATACCTTAAATCCTATTTTATCCTATTAAAACAATACACATAGGTTGGAAAGAGAGAGTCTCAAAAAGGGAAGAAAGTTTGAACAAGGGTTTCAACAACATTACAGCTACACACTGGTGCAAAACACTGGAGTGCTGACGTCATACGGGATGATGAGCCACTGTCTACCTGTATTACCTTCACCATGCAGCACAGCAGCCTGTTGAAGGTCACCTAAGCGCTGAAACAGAAGTTTCGCCTTTGTGTTCATCTTCAGCCTCATGGTTTTGTATTGGGGAGTCACTGCTCTGATCAAAAAGGAACCCCTCTTTCCAGGGTGACTTCAGCTGAATCACAAGGTGATTCCCCAATAGCAAAGCAAAGGAAAGAGCAGGAGTAAATGGCTGCAGGAGCACAGAAGCCTTAGACTGACTGACTCTGAAGGGGAAGGCATACTTTGTACCAGTGAGCTGCTATCTATCATCCCAGATAGAACACAGATGGCATAAAATAGACTATTTAGTCAGGAAAAAATAAAAATAAAAATCCAATGTTCAAGCCGGTCTCCTGGTGGAGGACACATTCAGTGTTCCTCACTGCAAAAACCTGGTTTGCAGTCACAAGCATATTAAAAAATGTATAGGGCAGAAAAAAAAATATTCAGTCCTAAAAGCTTTTTCATTGAAAGGGTTTAGATGTAAAATTTTTAAAGGAGGTTTCTGTTTTTCAAAAGATGGTTTTTTTAGTTGAAGAACCAAATACACAGAAACACTAAGACTTCAGTCTGAGACAAGCACGGTGCTGCCCCAGAGCTGCCATCGGGTCTCAAGCTGTGCCTGTCCTCCTCTGCAGATCAGGCAGAAACCTCTGGTGTTTGTGCATCATGATGCTCTGTGAGAAGGGGTCACTACAACAAAACTGCATTCGCTTGCCCGAGTTGCATGATGGAAGATGAAGTCGAAAGATTTCTCCATAAGAGAGGAGAGTAAGAGGGAAGAAATACATTGCGGTTCCTAGGTGGTCTGAAGCGTTCCCATTTTCTTTTAAGGTACTTCTTTGTTTTTGCTGCTTGTTGAAAAAAAATGTTGGGAGGGCTCCATTTTTCTCAAAATTCTGAGCAGAGAAACTTCTGTTTTCATAGCAGTACTTGTGTGCTTCTGAAAACCTAGGCAAAAATACCCAACAATATCGAAAGGAAGATGCAGATAGTCGTCCCAACTCTGATACAGTGCAAACCATTATTATTCTTCCCACCCAGCAGAGATCAGGGTGAAGAATTCATGTTTAAAAAAAAAAAGGCAAAACTGATACCTCCCAGAGCTAAGGTTTCAGCAGAATATTGCTGAATTAAGCTAATCCCACATAATGTTTTGCTTCATTTTAGGGCAAAACATGAACAAAGGGAAGTGGTCAGGGGCAGTGAGCAGCTGAGGATTTTTCTGTTGTTTTGAGTTCTTAAACAGAAAAGACATGCTGATCGATGGGACATGTGGAAGTAAAAGCGAGAAGGGAAATGCCAAGGGACAAGGTTTGCCCCATACCATGAGATGAAGAACAGAAAAAATGAGCTATGACTTAGGAGGGTACCCTAGATTCAGAGGTCACTTACCTGTCCAGTCATGCATTTCTGGTGTGACTTGTAGAACCAGGTATTTAAAAGCTTTCAGGACCAATGCTTAATACTTTCCAGAGACTTTTGATCTTTCTCTTCCTTTTTATCTCCACCTTTTTTCATGGGGCTGGGCAGGGGGGAGATGAGGAAATTAGTTTTTCACTCCCTTTCCTTGGTGGGAATAGGTGTGAGGGGATTAAGAAGGTCTTTCACCTCCCCTTTATCGAGTTTGGCTAACAGAATTGTTCCACTTGTAAACTCGAGTGATTACAAACACACCCACTAGTTCTCAGATCATCTGACACATTCATTAGGAAATCAAAGGTCTTTCCTAGCTGGGAAGAGAAGTCTTTACATTAAATACTAAAATAGAAATACTCTGGCATTCTGCAACCCTGTATAACAGATCATTATGCAGAGACAGACAGGGTTCCAAGTTTTCTACAGGGTAAGGTTAACAATATTTTACTGAAGAAAAGACCAAACACAAAGTTCCTGAAACATCTAAATAGGTTCTGTCTTTTCCACAATAAAGCATTTCACATATTTTAAAGTTATTTGAAGTTTTGTGACTTATTTTTTGTGTGTAATGTGATACAAAGCACCAGATTGTTTCTTTTTTCTGTCAAATTAATCAGATATATCTTTTTCTTTTTTTTTTTCTCATGGGAGTCCAAGTCATTGTAGTTCCACGGATTGGGCCCATTCAGCTAAAGATGTTTAGATTTCTCCTTTTTGTTTTGAATTATAATGATGTTTTGGTTTTAGGTATCAACGCCTCTTGAGTATGGACTTACCAACATGCCACAAATATAGCAGCCAACTCCAGATATTGGCAAGTTACTGAGTAAGCATAATTCATAGCACACTATGCATTTATATTGGCCTTGCTTCACCTCTTCAAGCATAATGGGATGCATTTGTCTTGGATCATCTTGAATTTAAACATGTGCTGTAGGAAGGTGTTAAGTAACACAATCAATGAAAAAATGTAGACAACACACATTAGGGGACAGCACATGGCCAAGCACCACTCAGTTACAGCAGCTCCAGGGATGAAGTTCCACAGCTTAATCCATTTTTACTCAACCCCATTGAATTGTGTCCACAGACTTCAAAGAGTTCCACAGACTTCATGAGTTCTGACCTCATTGAGTGACTTAAAGTAGGACTTGATAATGTGATTGCAATGTTGTTAGCACATGATGTGCCAAGTACTGCTTCAGCTAACAAGATGTATCCAGCCACAACAGATTTTTTGCCTTGCTCAGTGGGACCCTAATCCCAAGCTAGATCTCTTATCTCCACCATAGTACAGATATACCTATCAGAAACAAACTCACAGTATAGCAGGCACACTAATAATAATTCATATGACCACACAAGTTGGTGTAATCTAATACATAGTTGATTTATATTATAAAACTATATTTTTGCTATGGAAATCTGAGGGGCAATTTATAGTTTCCTGTCAGCACCTGCCTTAGCATAGTCATGATTTCAGATTGATCCTCCTTCTGCTTGCGCTCCTCTTCATTGGCTACTGTACAGGGAAAGTGCTTTGTGTATGGATTTCTGACTCCATAGCAGCTTGATTACATATGAATTATCCCTCTGATCTCTCAGACTTCTGAGGTTTCAGATTTCTCAAGAATCTCACTTTAGCAGCTGCTCCCATAAAATGATATATACAAGCAAATTAGCAGAGACCCGAATCTTTCCCTACTTACTCATGAAATACTGAGCAAAACCAGGCAGACTGACATACTGCCATCATCCCAGCTGTTTCTCAACATCACCGCAGCAGAGTCAAAGAATAATGTGTAGAGGTGCCTATGGGCATTGTAGGGCAGATCTAATAGGACAAACCACTTCCATGGTTGCTAGACTTTGTACTGAAGTGAATTTGTGGGTGGATTTGTGTTTCCTCTACAGTACCAATAATTCCTTCTGAAGTCCTATTGCAGAGCTTGGTGCTGAGCCGCTTTTAGGATGCCCGGGACTTCCCATAGCTCTCCAAATGGCTACTGCAGGAAAAGCACACAGCAGACACAGACTCCTTCTTCCTGAAGTGCTCATTTAAGCCTTGCAGTGTGAGCACTGGCTGAACTGAGCCTTTTCCCCTCCTGGTCTGAGATTCAGAAGCTAACTCACTGGGGACAGAGCTGTGAGAGTTCACAGTGTCAATGAATATGAAGTCAAACACCCAAGTTCATAACCTTCCAAGGTAACCTAATGAGTAGGAGAGCAAACAAAGTGCCTTAGCTCATACTTAACTAGAAACTGTCGAGGAACCATTTAAAATCACCCCTTTGAATTTCATAGCGAGAATGTAGCTAGAAAGTGTTAGCAGAGAATGCCTGTGGCCCCAGACTCTGACAGTTTATGGGGTTTTTTTGCTAGGTAGCAGCTCCATTCTGCCAGCATCCCTCTCATTTTCTTCCAGGTTTTCACAAAAGGTCTTTCCTTCTAGCTCAAGCTACAATTTTCCCAGCAAGTCAGTGTTGGTAAGAAGGTGTCTGACTTCAATATTTCTTAACAGAAACAGCACTTCCAGGTTTACAAGACCCCAAAGGAGAAAAATCAGGCCTGCAATAAGGGAAAATCTGCATTAAACCAGGTCAGTCCCTCTTGTAGACAGAGTCTATAAGCAGAGCTGTGAAGTCTCATATGCTGAGCATGGGACTTACCCCGCTGGCTTCTCTCTGAGGTCCCCCAGTGCACTGTCCCCCCTATTTCCCCTCTCAGATGCATCGAACAGAGCATAGCCAAAATCTGCTAATGAGCAGTAATTGGCACAGAGTGATAGAGTGAGAAGGCTGAGGCCAGCAGAGCTGCCAGGGGCCCCGTGTTCAAAGGAGCCATGGATGAGACACGTTCCTCAGCTCCAGCCATGCACTATATCCTTTCCTCAGCACCTGCCTGAGTAAAATCCCTTTCCATGACGCTATTTGTAGGTCCATCCTAACACACAATCTAGTGCCCCAGACAGATACTGCCCTTAATTATTTGACTGGAAATAGATGATTAACCTGAGTACCATATAAATGTTGAAAAACTTGTCAGGGGCTACTTATTGCAGTCTCTATCACCAAGACCATTCTGATGTGAAAATCATTTACACCTAAGGGCACTGCGGTAGATGACTCTGAGCACCAAAGCCTGAATTCACTGTTGCTGGAATCTAGGTACTGGCTGGGACCAAAATACCAGTACACACACAGCAGCCACGTCCACTAACAAGGCAAGGTGGGGTTTTGCTTTCCATTTCTATCCCTTGCTCTTCCATCTTCTTTCCCTTCATCTGAGTCCATTGAATACAGGCTTCCAAAGCTTTTACTGTTCATGCGCATGCAGACTTTTTCTCTGTTAAAATTATGAAGATCTCTAATTTTAATGAGTTCTATGTTGTGGCAGCAACTTGATGCTAATGAATTACAGAACAGAGGTTGGCAGCAGAGACCTTCCATAAGTTGCAGTGTGCCCAATTATACTAACAGGCTGGGTAGCAACAAGTGAATTATTCCAACAGAACATAAACCGGCATAATTGTTTTCCTGCAGTTTTTATATCAAATATCACTTGTTTTTAAAAACACATTTCTTCTTTCCTTTACCATAGTCTTCTGTTGAGGACAAGTTTGATCTGTGCCTGATCGGTTTGCTGTACACAGTGGAAAAGGAGCACGTAGTGCTTATAGACGGATTAAGCTGTCTTTGTTTTCTCCTCTGATCTACCTTTAGGAAAAAGGCTTGCACAAGGGCTTTCTCACAGCCACGCTCAGCAACATTAACTTTCGGTGTGGATAGGTTCCTACAAACCCTGAGCTGATATAGCTCGGACTAGCTGTGGATTGGGGCTCATCTATGTTCTAAAACCCATAGTGGCAACACAGCACATCACAGGAGAAAAAAAGGGCTTCCTGGTAGCACAGCTCCAGAGCTTCCTCACCACCCTCTGTCTGCACCAGGGATTCTGCTGCACAGCTCATTCAGTGAGTGCGTATAAGTTCCTTTTTTTTTTTTTTAATGGTTGGTAGGTTTTTTTCCATGCTGTTAATCTATACTACGTAGCTTAAAAAAGAAAATAATATTCATGACTGAGACCTGGCCTTTTACTGAGGCTCTTTGCCCCAGCTCTGGGCAAGGCTCAGCAATCGCTGTATATAAAATATAGCTTACAGCAGTTTTGACTTTTTACAGTAAGGATTTGAACCAGAGCAGCTTTATGATGCCTGATTTCTAATGATGGAGGTCCCCAGCAGAGACAGTCAAGGAAGAAAAATGAATTCACCAGGACTAATTTGTACTTGGGTAACACTTGGGGTGAAATTTTAAATAAAATTCATCAAGGAACACAGGGGTAAAAGAACTCTTTCAGTTTGCCCTCTTCCAGGGGCATGGGTTAAAAGGATATGACTGTTGTAGTGGAAAGACTTCCCACATTTCTCACTCCAGCAGCTTGTAAAAATAGTGGACTGGGGTTTATTTTATTTTATTTTATTTCATTTCATTTTACTTTATTTATTGCCTTATTTTCACAGACTTTGCTGAGCACAGAGCCTTCAAGTGTTCCAGCAGTATGTGATCACTCAAAGAGGCCAAGAACTGTGGCCCTTTAGGAGTCCCAGTGATGCACTTTGGCATCCCCAAGCAGCCCCAACGCACGACATCTGGCCATGTACCCCTCTAAGCAGCAAGGCCTGATGTGAGCAACGCCTTCAGCGCCAGGAACGCACAGACCGTGCTTGACCCTATCTTGGGACCATGCAGTGCCATGACCTGAGAAGAACTCTGCAACACCCTGGATTTAGGGCAGCATCTTTCTCGCACACGTAGCAGGGCATTTCCCCACCACTACCATCACCACTACCCCCCTGTGTGCCACCCCCTCCTCTGGCATGGTGGGAGCTTGCCCCAGAAAAGAATGTGTAATCAAGATCTGCAGTTCAGATCCAGGAGCAGAATGTTGTCTTTAATTTATAAAGCATAAACACAAAAGGAATCTTAAATCTGATTTTTATTGTTTGTGCATATACTGTTTTCCTAGTATCAACATAGGCTTATGCACATAATTTCATTTGGTTTGAGCTTTTTTTTTATTTTAAAAATTCTCTTCAGCTCCTATTCAACAACACCCTTCCTGTCTCTTTCCTTCTCTTCATAAACTCAAATGTGTGTGCGCCTGGTTGTGTGACACACACACAGAGCCTCCGTTCAACCTCACTGTGCTGCACGGAGGTTCCCAGGCTGTACATTTCCTACTGCCCAGCTCCAGGGTCTCGGGACCTGGGATGCTCTATTTACATGAAAGTTACTTCTCAAAGAGATTTCCCCCATCATGTGAGAATTTAGTTATTTCTGGTTATGTTCCCTGCAGCATTAGGAATGTCAGGTAGGAAGGGACTTCAGGTACGATGGTAGCAGTCACTACCACTACAGCGGCTCTTAGAAACTCATGGTGCCCCATCTTTAGGCTTTGCTGCTTACAAGAGAGCATAAAAAATTGTAATCACTCAAATAATTTTTAAGAGGCAAAACTATTTGATACTACCATCAAATTCAAGCAACGTGCTTTTTTAAAATCCTTATTAATAAGGCAAACGTCTTTTTGATTTTTCGCTGCATTTTTCCATGTTGTACCACGTGCAAAGTCTAGGAGATACTGGATCTGCCTGACAGGTGTTTGGACACTGAGGTTAGGCAAGCCAAGGAGGTTACTGAGAAATGTCGTTTTGTACATAGTATTATAAGCAATAGTGAAAAGTGTTATTTTGCCTAGCAAACAAACTAGAAACAGAAACAAAAGAGCCTATGCTTTATAAAATACAGTAAATTGTGGGTTATGCCATTTCCTGTTTTCCTCCAACAAATTGGCTAAAAAGTGTATTCTGGATACTTTTATTACCGCTGTTTTGGTACACGGCATATTGTTAAACAAGATCCCACTGTGACTGAGGTGTGTCCTGCAAGAACCCGAGTTACAGTGAGGTTAATCAATGCCATCTGCTTTCAGGACTGGAGAACTCCTGGTCCGAGCCCCAAAGAACGCAACACAGGCACAGAGAAATGCAGTCCAAGCATGGGACTGAGTGGTCAATGGTGTAGGGACCCCTTGTGAAAGAAAGAGCCTTCAAGGAACAGAGTTTTAAGTGTCAAACTTGGCAGGCAGGAGAAGGGAGAAAGCTCCAAGAGTAGGAATGAGTAAGGAAAAAACAGAAAGCCAATTGTGGGAAAGTGAGACCCAGGAATCAACAACGAAGTGCGACCAGAAGTGTATGGCATGAGAGACTCCAAAAAGGGGCGGAGAGGCTTTACCAACTTGTTTGTGCAAAAGTTGGAAGAAACGTCTGCCATCCTGAGTCAGTGTCACTTTCCATCTGTTGTGTATTCTGGATGGTTGAAAACCTCTTGAAGTCTTCCAGCATTTCACAGGAAAAGATTCTGGGATTTTCCTTGGGGGTGTTGGAGGGGGAGGGGTCCTTTTTCATTTAACATTTTTAGTATTCAAATTAGAAGACTTTCAGCATCCTGGGGTGAGACTCAAAAGCCTTTCCCTAGGAAGCCTGGGAGCATATCAGAAATCAATGGCATGGAGGATGGAAAAAGTTTCAAAAATGTGAGACTGGCAGGAAATACTGGCACATTTCTGTTTGATATTTACTTTCTTGGCATGCAGTGGCTCTTTTAGCGCCAATGGAAAATCCTTCAGTGCCAAGCCACTCTCAGATAAATCTGCACACAAAATACACTTTGAGTTGGCATGTAGCTTTTGAGATTAAGGTTTAACCCTTGCCAAAATATGTATTTTTGGATTCTAGCATTTTTCTTAAGTAAATTAGGTAACTTCATAATACTAAAATGCTACATGTGACTGATTTGAATTTAATGCATCTGAGCTCAGCCAAACTATATGAATGGGGAAGGGAGAGGACACCTGACATGGAAGGAAAACCAACCACGTGCAGGTTTGCTGCCGTCTCTCTCACTACTAAAACACTAATACGGGAGTACCTCAGATCAGCAGTGCTCCCTGCAGCAGGCTAGGAGCAATTCCTGGAGCTCCAGGTCACATAGGGATCGAGTACAGCTGCATGATATTTCAGTATAATAAAGATGATCATCTACACGATAGATCTGAACTGCATAAAAAGATGACATGGACAAAGGCATTGAAAATCCCTCCCTACAAGTAAGGTTATGGTCATTGAATCAGGAGTAACGGTGAAGATCAGGAGCCAAAGTCAGAAAGCACAAAGAAAGGTCTACAGAGCAAGACAGCTCTGGATGCTAAACCCTTGGGCTGGTTCTTATGTCCGTTTCCTACTTAATTCTTCTCTCTCATTACTCAGCATTACGCAGAGCATTTCTCAGGAAGGAAAGGTTTCTTCTATCCTCTTTTCCTCACAACTTTCCAAAACAACACACCTTCTGATAGAGCACCTCTTTTCTGTCAACGGTACGACGAGAACCCATTGCCACCATTGGGAAGCTGGAGAATACCTGCCTTTGGTACACTACTGGGTCAGCTGGAATTCTTGAAACCAGTCTTCTTTGCCCACGAGCATGTGAAGACAAAGCAGCCAATTGCAAAGAAAAGAAAGAAATGAGAACATAGATTAACCCACATAATTCTGCTGGTTTGGGGGTTTTGGGGTGGTTTTTTTGAGAGTTTAATTAGGCTGTTTTTAAAAGGCTGTGACACAAACTCAACATGATTCCAAGTTATCTGTATTCCATAATCCCATTCTTATATCTCATCACAAAGTAATTAGTTAAAATATATCTTGCTCTAAAACAGTCCTTTTTGGCAGCAGTGTAAGGATCCTTGTTCTAAGGATCTTAAACCTCAGCTGCGTTGGATAAGACAAAGCCTGGCTTTGCTAAAAACTGTAGGTATGCAAAGTCTTAAGTAAAAGAATGAAGCGATACTAACTTTTAGCAAAATATGATACTCATCCTATTCAATGAGGTGCAAAAGACATTGTTTACACAATTTCTCTTACGATGTCAGATTTGTACAGAGAGCCCTAATGCAAAGTCTCTAGCCCAGTATTTCTGGGTCTAACCAACTGACTGACAATGTCAGACTCCAGATTATTCTGACTGTCCCACTGGAAAATGGCTTGAAATCATGGATTTATGAAAAGAGGAACATCAGCTGTCATCTCAGCTTTCCAGCATTTGGCTAACTCACTTCTACCCTGTCAGTAAAAATAGGTTGTTATTAACAGAGCAGGAACTCAAAGGAATTGCTTGTAGCCTGTTTCTTAGATACAGAATTTATGTTATTCAGACAAATTCACCAAAAATGTGTTGGGAAAAAGGGTTGGGTTATATATTTTCAGATCAAAAGTCTCGTCATTCAAAATACTGTCAGGTTGTCTTTCATCTCCAGAGCTGGCAAGCACAGGAAAATATGTGGCGAATAAAAGCAGCCTTCCAAAATGTCATATTGATTATGCATTCACAAGTCAGCCACTTAAGGCTCAGCTAGGTGGCCAATATCACACGAGTCCACTACATGGTTTAGTTGTTGTGGTCTGAGAGGCTGGACAACAGCCTTTTCTACACATTCCGCTGAAACAGCCATATTTCAAAAGACATACACAGTGACGGTATTTCCTAGCCTATAAATTTAGGTTTATGTTAATTTCTTCTGGTGGTTGGTAAAATATGATAAAGGCTGGCAGCAACATGTTAGCTTTTTATCACATCACTAATTTCACAGGACCTATGTTGACACATTCTGTAATTTCTTCTATTATTTTTCCCACTATTTCCCCATACTATGACAGTGGCAGCAGTCTAAGACAGCTCTACGAACCTAGAAAAAAAATTGCAATAAGTGGTTAGACACATTTTGCTCATGCAGAACCTTCTTCAAAGTTGTGAGATGTTCCCCAGTGTGTACCTTACCAACATCGGTGAGATGTTGTGCAATAAGAGGAGTGCATGTCAAATTCTAACTGATAACAAACAATGATTTACTTCCACTGACTTTACCAGTTTTGGTCTCTAGAAAAGTATTTAGTGTATATTTTCATTAGTATGGTATTCTCAGAAGAACAGGGAAATTGAGACTATTTAATGTCTCTTGAAGGAATGCTTTCAACTGCTGAGAATGGAGGGGAAAAGCCGTGGAAGTAATTTGCTACTGAATTTCTTCATAATTACAGGGTTACGACACATGCAAAAACAATGACTCCCCTTTTGAAATTTTACGTGGGTGAAAGGTGAAGACCAAGCTGAATTGGGTCACTTGTTTATTCTGATGATGATGACAAGCTTGAATATATAATAATCAAAAGAAGGCAAGAGCCATGTTGACATAAATGAAAATTAACACAACCCAAATTGCAGAAAAGCCTAAAATTATTCAATGCCTTTCTTATTCAGAGATAGTTTCTGCAGATTTTGGTAGCACCAGTAAAAATTATTTAAAAAATCTATACAGCTTTAATTATCCCCATGTTTATTAATGCCCATATAGCTTGTGTCTATATTGGTGCTCATAATGATAGTATATTTTCTATCTTGGAAAGCTGGCAATAAATGTTTGATAATACACCATAAATTAAGAAGAGTTACTGTTTGCTGATAGAGGAACAAGGTTTTTGAAGAAGCCTAATGGATGCACAACTGACATTTTAATCCATTGATGTTCTTTACTGCACACAGAACAATTTCAGCTGAAATTAGAAACATTTTGTGACAGAGATGGTGAATGAACCACCATGACCAGTCCAATGTCCTGCACAGACTGAAGAGCACCGCAGAAGATGCTGACATATGGGTTTCTTTACAAATTTAAAGACGCTATTAGTAGGATTTCCTCCTCTGACGAATGACAGTCATAAATCTTTGTGAGCACAACACACACCATTGTTCCATAATACCTTTTTTCTAGGTTTTTAGAGACAAAATATGAACTTCATCTTACCCGATGTAATTTCCATCACTTCATTTCCTTTCTTAGCACTCTAGGACTCCATATATTACCTCTTGTCCAAACACCTCACCCAGAGACACCCTACAAATGTGCCTACAAATAAATGTGAAAGGCAGGAGAATACAATTGTCTCATCAGATGGATACATTGCTAAAACCTTGATTAAAAAAGCTGCTTCTATGCTACTAAATAAAAGAGGGCCAGGGAGTAAACTCAAGGACTGGACCACGGGTTGTGCAGGCCACTTAATTGTTAACATGCTCCCTGGTACGGCTGTGCCAGCTGGCCTTCTCAGGCACAGCGTGAGGGATAGACAAGACCCTTCCTAGTAGGTATTATGGATAAAATACACTCGATTCCCTCCATCTCTCGTGCTCCCCAAGGCTAGCCCGGCAGACTTTGCCTCCTAACTACTCTCCAAAGCCACCCTGTGGGCATGCAACACATACCCTCAGCTTCGTGCCACAGATGCACTTCTCTAATGGCACATGATTTCAGACACTGTGAACTAAAAAAAGACAGTATTTCTTTCACTACAAAATGAAATATCTGATCTTGCATGGAGCATTATAGTTTAAATATACCTGCCTGCTACAGGATGTTTAAGTAAACTACAGCCACCTTGATTACTGCTATCCTCTGACTGCAGTTCGGATCCAATCACTCTGATATTTTGAAGGCATTAGATATGATTCTAAAACCACTGTGAGACAGCAAATTCTTCTGCTTCCTTTGGGAAGATGATCTAGATTTACAGTGCTGCGAATGAAAACAAAACCCAGCTGCCTGGATCTAAAGTATATGCTGACTTCATGTAATGAAATTTTAAGGACATAAGTGGGTCAAATTAATTCCTTCTTGGGGGGGATTGGCTTGTTTGGTTTTTTGTTTGTTTGTTTTTTAATTTGGTAAAGCATGTTCAAGTGTGGTAAGGTCAGGAAGGAGCCTATTTATGTTCAGATAGGTTTAAATTGTAGGTGTCTTCCTCTTGGGGATGAAGCAGCAGATTTTACCAGCTTTTATATAGTAAAAGACTGTATATAAAGACTGTAAAGACTTACAGTCTCCATATAGCCAACAGAGAGAGGTCTCTGAAGGCTTCCATGGAGATTGTCTGCACCTGAATTACTTCCCTTGATTCTTCAGGGAAGGTCAGTAAATATTTGTTAATGACAATAGAGAACAGGGAAATTCAACAAGCACTTCAGAGTTACACTCTGAGCTTGTAGCCAAACCTTGTATTAAATCCAGGCCTCTGGAAGCCAAGTGGCTTCTGTACAAGATCTTCCTTTTTCATCAGCATGAAGACCAGAATCGTGATTAAAAAGTAGAACTATAATGAGAACTCATCAGCATTACTGCAAAGAACACCATTTGACACTGAAAAAGGATATCTGTTATGAATCAGTGAATTAGCACTTCCTTCTAGATAAAATACAATGGCAGCATGCCCAGCTTGTCATGGTGAACAAAATTATCTGATAGGCTTCTTTCACCTCTAATTTTAAAAAGTCAATTTTCTACTTTAACAAGATGCTTTTTTTTTTACAAGGGCCAACAATAATGAGGACGGACATACCATTTTCACTTATGGGTGTTTTGGTTTGTTTTTAATTTACATATATAACATTTTTCATAGCATTAACAGTATTCAGAAATATGCTGAAACGGTAACTGAAGCATGTCTAGATCTGTCGCTCATGTAAACAAGTGGAGTGCAAATACACATAGGATGATTATCAGTAGCTTAAGTGCTTTTACTGTAACAGCAATAAGCCTTATTTCATGTGCTCTGGGGTTATTTTTAAAAATCAGTTGTCTAAAAGACAAATCACTTCTTGGGAGTTTTTCAGCCAGTTAAGAACTGCCCACCACCCCCAAAAGCCCTGCAGCTGTTCTAGCAGAAAGCTTAAAGGCCAAGCTATTATAAATATCAGGAATAATAATGCAATGATTAGATTTAAAGTGTATTTGTTTACTTGTTAGGATTTGCTGTGTTCCCTAAAATATAGCTCTTAAAAACTATAATAGGAACTCATTTAAGCACAGCTCAAAAGGCAGAGAACTGAATTCTCTTCTTTCATCCAAAATATGTTTGGTTTTCATTTTGTGTTATGAAGTATGAAATGCAGCCAGAGCTCAAAGATTAAAACACGCAACTACAATAAAAATGTCACCTTTCTCAATATATCGTTTCCTGTTTCTTCTGATCCCTGTATTCCTTTCTCACAGCAGTATCTCTGTTTCTGTGCACAAACATCTAGGCCAGAGGTTGACTTCTCATCTACTGGAAAAAAAATAGTCTGAGTACATTCCTGCTGCAATTTGCTTTACTTACCTACACATACCTGTCCCCACCAGTCCTGCGGTGAGATGGTCAGACAGTATGCAAAGAAATCCCTTTTTCCAGAAAACTCAGCCTAGCAGTAATTGTGGGTTTGTGGGAATAACTCTGTCACAAGAATCGACCTAATGAGAGCCTAAAGCAAAGCGCAGACATTCCTTTTGCCTGCATGGCGCCCTCTCCTCCAGCTATCCTACACGCACGCTTGCACAACTCAGAAGCAGCAACACGTCTTCCCGAAGGCAAATGCTATTCACGTGTTAAAAAAGAACAAGAACGGTGAGACTGCAGATGTTCCAACCCACATCTGTAAGTGTCGTGTTCACAACACCATCAGGCAAAGGCAGAAAATGACAATCCTGGAAAGCGCCATCTCAAGGGGCTGAGAAGAAAGTTTGTTGGAATGTGTGATTCCTAAGGTTTCAGAGAGGTCACAATCACATTGAAGTTACTGAAATATGAAAGTGAAGATGGTTCCTAAGCTGGTAATGCCATGAGGCAATTTTGACAGTAAATTTTGCGTTATATCGGTTATTTAGAACAAGATATGTGCCCTTCTCAAGACGTAAATCACATGATGAGAACAGAAGATAGAATTCCTTTTCCCATATTAGTCTGTTTGTGATTTTTGAAAACAGGCTTTCTGCTAAGCCTGCCATTTGTCTCGCTAGATGCGAGTAACAAGATTAAAACTTCAAGGACTCTATCCTCAGCCAGTATATATTTACGTACAAGAGTTGAGGCTTTGGCCTAAACTATTCAAAAGCCCATTTGTGTTTTAAAAATTCAAACAATTTTAATATTTTAATATTCCCCCTCGGGTTATTGAGAAAAATCAGATTTAATACTCACCAACCATCTGATTTATATAAATATCTTATAAACTTTAATACTGGTGCCTTTGCTCACTTAAGAGCCACATGGGATATGAGAACAGGGAAAAGTTGCATGGAAAGTCAGTGGGAAAAAATCTGGTTTCTTAGTTATAATGCAATAAAGGGCATGCATTTAAAATTACATATTTTAATATTTCGCATAACCTATACTGGACGCTGCAGAAAATGAGCACATTGGTTTGGAGCTTTGCGACTTGTTGGTCGTTACAAATCCGGGTGGGGGGCCCTAGCTATGTGCTCGGGCGCTGTGTGGTCATGTGTGCATGCTGAGGGCCGAGCAAAAAGCACCCTTCTGAACTCCAACTCCATGGACACCCCCGCTTTGTATAGTATTAATATCTCTCATCTGCAGGATTTACCACCAAGGAAGGTAGCTGGGATGTTGGTCAGATCGATGGCACTGAAGTCACTTGCTGTCCGGCACTGGAAAGACAGAATTCACTTGAATTCACTACCTGAGCTGGACAAAATTCATCCCCACATAGAGGCCTAATGTGAAGTGAATGTACCATGTAAGTTCCAGTTAAATCTTCAAAGTAAACTGCAGGTGGGGAATGTAACAGCGAAGCCACAGGGATGGATGTGAGAGGCAGCAGAGAGCAGGGCAAGGTAAAAGCACGTCGGGCAGGGCTCACCGGCAGCCATCCTAGGCAAATCCCTGAGGATGCAATCCCTGCTTGTGCTCCCCAGGAGCTGGAGAGGAGCGCCTGGAGGTGTATGAGAGGCTTTTGGACTAGCCCTGACAGAGCCCCTGCAATGGACTGGGTGCACAGAGGGAGGGCAGTGATGAGGTGACATGAGGGAGCAACACAGCGGGATCTGAGGAAGGAGCTCAAGCCTATATCACTATCTGACACCATCTTTTACTGTATTATTCCATTTTGTTGTAGAAGGATCTTTTTTCTGGGGCTGACTCTGTCATTTTGCAATGTGTGAAGGAAGGGTGAATGCAGGGCCCTGTGCTGAAAGCTGCCATTGACCCAAGAGTGAAAAGGCAAACAGCTGCAAAATGACCACAAGATGTGACAGGAGTCAAACTCTGTAGTGGTGGTTCAACCCGTGCAAACCCCTGGCTACGTTCACACCAACATTGGGCCCTGATGTCACTTTGAAAACTAAAACTAAATGCATTTAAAGTAAGCCAGAAGAAACTATCTCTTAGATAGCACTATAGTGATACGGCTACGCCGGAGCCGTAACACAGAAATAACTGGCGACGCTTTCCCATGACGACAAGCCCTCAGCCTGATGCTCCTCTGGAGCGCTCATGGCTAGAGGGGCAGGGAAAGCCAGGGGAGGGGAGGCCCACAGAAAGGCGGGAGCAAGGGGCAGCCTCTGCAGCGTGTCCTCCATCTCCTTCCACTCAAGCAAGGGGGCTGTAGTGACTGGGACCTGCTGAGGCTGTCTGGCGCCACAGGATGTTGGTAGGTGACCAAGGATGGGCTCCAGCTGCCCCCACACCACTGTGTCTCTCTCACTGTGCAATGAAGGTTGAGAGGATGGCAGTCCCCTGGGTCTGTCAGCTGCAAGTGCACCTTCAGTTGCAGCATGTCCAATGCAGGGGGGGAGCTGTACAGCCATGGGGATAGTGGGGGCAGAAATCACAGAATCACCAAAAATGAAAAGGAGTTTAAAAAGTTCACCGTCCTCTCCCCCTTTCAAAGGTAGGATCAAATTAAAATCTGGTTATGATAGATGCTTGCCTCCCTATCCTTAAGGAATTTCTAATTATGGACAGCACAGTTTCCTTAGTCGTTTATTTCTGTCATCAGTCTTTACAAGTAGACCATTTTTTTCCCGATATCCCACCTAAATTGGGCAATTTAAGGTCACCATTTCTGATATTACCCACAGTAGACAGAGAATCACTTTTCCCTTTCCTCTCTGAGGAACATTTGACGTGTTTGAAGCCTCTACTACATCTTCCAGAAGCCTCTTCTCAAGACTGGGAGCGCAGGCAGATGGCAAATGACTTACACAGGAAGCTTATGCATTTTTCCATAGCATCCAAGTCTGTAAATATAACACAGATATAACATCAGGGTAATCCATCAGGCAGAAAGCCATCTACTCATACTTCGGTACTAGGAACAATGGTTTTAATGGTGAAATTGAGCAAATGGTAAAAATAAGAAGAATTCAATCATTTTATTGAACTCTGTGCTGCAGAATTGAACTTAATCTACTTTACAGAACTCCTCTGTTTGTCATTAGTGCAATAGTGGTTTATGATCTCTAACGTCTTAACCCAAGCAGTGATGTATATTTTATGACAGATATATTTACCAATTTCATCTTCAACAGCAGTGAGCATTGGATGAAGAGGATCTGTTTCACTCTGAAAAGCATACCTGTGCATTATGAGCATTACTCATCTATCTCAACTCATTCCCAAACACTATGGAAATTGCTCAGTGACATTAACTCTACCGAATTTATGAATAGACACGTGTGAAGAAAAACACAGCAAAATGTCTACAGCATTTTCCGTTCTCCCCTGCCTCTAAAATTGTTATTCATGCTTTAGTATACTTCTTTCTTGAGCAATTTCGACTTTTTCTTCAATGTAACTCTTCCTATAAATGCTCTAAATATATGAAGAAATCACATGGGAAAGCCTAAAGTATTTGTCCTGTATGTATTTTCCAAGACCAACAGCTGAAGAGACCAGGAATGGCAACGCGTAGTACTGATAAACTATTGCTCCATTTCCAGTTTTGTATGTGCCACTTTTGCTGGAGTCAGGCATGAAGACAGAAGAAGTGATAATAGAATAGAATAGAATAGAATAGAATAGAATAGAATAGAATAGAATAGAATAGAATAGAATAGAATAGAATAGAATAGAATCATTAAGGTTGGAAGAGACCTCAAGGATCATCCAGTCCAACC
>VWZZ01000321.1:141019-155257 GCA_013399095.1 Psophia crepitans
CCAGCTTCTCCAGGAGAATGCTGTGGGAGACCGTGTCAAAGGCTTTGCTGAAGTCTAGGTAGACTACATCAATAGCCTTTCCCTCATCCACCAGGTGGGTCACCTGGTCGTAGAAAGAGATGAGGTTGGTCAGGCAGGACTTGCATTTCACAAACCCATGCTGGCTGGGCCTGATCCCCCGGTTGTCACGGACATGGCACGTGATTGCCCCCAAGATGACTTGCTCCGTCACCTTCCCTGGCACCGAGGTGAGGCTGACAGGCCTGTAGTTCCCCGGATCCTCCTTACGACCCTTCTTATGGATGGGTGTCACATTGGCAAGCCTCCAGTCATCTGGGACCTCTCCCGTTGACCATGACCGCTGATAGATGATGGAGAGCGGCTCGGCAATCACATCCGCCAGCTCCCTCAGCACCCTCGGGTGGAACTCATCCGGCCCCATGGACTTGTGGCATAAGGACATTGGCTGAGCTTTTTGTCCCATAAGAGTGTTTTATGAGTAGATGTCTAGATGATTCTCAAAAGCAGGCAAAATATTAATTTGCTGTAGCTTCTTAGGAGCTCAAATGTGGCTATGTGCACCGCACACTGAGATCAAGATTCATCTCCATCAATCTGAATCATCAAACTCAGGTTTCCTGTGCAGGCAGTAGAGGAATATAGGGCCCTCCAAACAGTAGCATGAAAATCACTCACTAATTGCCCATTGGCTTAATTGATGAATTAAAGGCAGTTTTATTCCTAACTTTGCCACTTTAGCTAACCCAAAGCTCTTATTATGTAGCCCTAAGAGAAGAATTTGAAGAATATGTTCTCCCACAGACACTATTGAGGTTCTTAGCCTATATACAGTGATACCAACAATCTTTTCCTGCATATCTTGTTTCAATTACTGGGCATAGCTTTACAATACTGACTCTAACTTCATTTTACCAGTTGCATTGATATCTCTAATACATCGTATTTATGATACTATATGATAATCCAACATTTTTCTTCTACAGGAATGTTGGTATTTTGAGCAGCATGAGCACAAAACCAATTCTGAAACAAAGGAAAACAGAAACCATTTAAAAGAAATTTTCCCTCTTCCTAGAAAGAAATGGAGAGAAAAAATAAAGGCATACCAATTACCATAGAACCATAGAATGGTTTGAGTTGGAAAGGACCTTAAAGATCACCTAGTTCCAGTCCCCCTGCCATGGGCAGGGACACCCTACACTAGACCAGGTTGTCCAAAGCCTCATCCAACCTGGCCTTGGACACTTCCAGGGAGGGGGCATCCACAACCTCCCTGGACAACCTGTTCCAGGGTCTCACCACCCTCACAGGAAAGAATTTCTTCCTTATAATCCAAGCTAAATCTCCCTTCTTTCAGTTTAAACCCATCACCCCTTGTCCTATCACTCCCTGCCCTTGTAAACAGTCCCTCTCCAGCTTTCTTGTAGGGCCCCTTCAGATACTGGAAGAGTGCTATGAGATCTCCCTGGAGCCACCTTTTCTCCAAGCTGAACAGCCTCAATTCTCTCAGCTTGTCCTCATAGGAGAGGTGCTCCAGCCCTCTGATCAATTTTGTGGCCCTCCTCTGGACTTCCTCCAGCAGCTCCATGTATTTCCTGCACTGGGGACCCCAAAGCTGGACACAGAACTCCAGGTGGGGTCTCACAAGAGCGGAGTAGAGGAATTACGTAAGCAACAAAATGTTCTGTATATGTTGTCAACAGGTATAACTGGGCCTGATGATCTACCTTTAAAACCTGAGCCTAATTTAGTACAAACAGGAGATCTGTAAGGCTATATGGAGTTTCCTACAGCAAAGTCACCTCAGAAGTGTTCCGTGTTGACAGTAATCCAAAGTCATTACCTCCTGACAATCAGTTCAGGAACCTGTGCAAAATAAGAGGATGATCTCAGTTCAGTTTCCAATTGTAAGGTGGCCACAGTGGGGAAATGTCTGTTATAATTAACAGTAATTGGCAGCTATATCAGCAAGGCCTTGGATGCTTCCCTGAGAGACAGACAGGGATGGGAAGAACACCTTCAATGGGTTGTCGCAGATGGATAGCTTGAACCTGGCTGGCTGTGCCATGCTGGTCCTATAGGAGACTAACTAGTAATGTCCACACAATTTATTTGTGAATGGAAATTTTGAAGTATTTATTTCCATTTACAGAATTTATTTCTCAACACCCTGAGTACCTGCACGGCATTTTTTACCAAAAAAGGAAAATATCAGCTTCAAGAAATCCTCATTTTATTTATTCCCACCACGTAAGGGCAAAAAAGAGCAAATTTAATCAGTTGTCCTAAAGAAAATACAACACAGGCTCACAAATGTGACAGGGAATTTGGTTTGTAAAAGCATTACCAAGATAATACAAGTCACATTGTTTTTATAGCTAGGATATTGCATTCTGCTGCTGAGCTAGCAGCAGTCGGACTCTGCTTGGACAGCAGATGGTGTGCTACTGTAACACTAAGCTACACTGCTCAAAGAGGAAGCATAAACCAGCCTTTAAAATACTCTCCAATTTCCATCTAATTACTTTAATTGGCTTTATAGACTACAGAATAAAAAAAGATGGGTCTGTTTAAACACTAGGCTGGATTAAAAAGTTTAGTGTATCAAAACCAGTGACTTAAGAAACATAGGTCCCGTTTCTGAGAGTATTTTCCAGTATTTAAAGGAACTTTTGAAAAATGCGACTTTACGACTTAGGTGCCTGAGTGGTCCTTTCCAAAGGCACCTAAGTAAGTGTTAAGAATCCCTCTGAGGGTCAGGGCAGTCAGATATCTCACACTTAACTGGGCCTTTGAAATTTTTTCCTTACAGTATACGTTATCTGCATGTAATAATGAGAAATTTAAATGTACAGTTGTTCTGGTAAAGACAACGCAAAGACCTATGAGCTCACATGCGAACGGACCATTACTTTTCTTCTGTGTTTTGTATGACATCTTGTGCAGTGGGCATCTGGTCCCCACTGGAGCTCTCAAATACCAACGTAGTACAATTAAAAATCCGTAGGTATTAAATTTATCCCTGATAAACAACATACTGTTGCTGTGATACTAAATCTAAAGGAAATAGTTTTATGCTGTCAGTCTGCATCCAAAGCCATTTTTCCTTGTATGGTTGTTTTATCCCTGGTCTTTTGGATCTGCACAAGCTCCCAGCACTTTGTGACTAATGAGGTGAACGGGATGGTGAACAGAAATCTGTTATATTAAGAAGCTACAAGTCTGCTGATCACACTGGACTTTGGGAAGTAGGTAAGTAAAAGTGAGAGATGCTTACAGGCTTGGAGCATGTCAAAGTGTTGCACAGAACCTGATTCATGACTAAGCCTGGTCTAAAACCACTCCTAGAGCAATTTCCCTTTCACATCACTTACCGAATCACAGCTGTGGCCACTGCAGGGCCTGATGCATTGCCGAGCAGGCCGGTGTGACTCAGCTCAGGGTTATCTGGAGTTTGCAAGCCTAGAATGAATTTACTGTCACTGGGAGGGAAAAATTTGTTGGGAAAAGTTTTGTCATTCGTACTGGGAGGTGACGAAATCTTTGCGTGCTGGAGCCCATAACCATCATCTTGTATAGTCAAACCCGGGCTGGGGCAGAAGAGTCATAAATATTATTTGCACAATCGTCACTGAATTGCATTTTTCCCTTTTTCATGGAGGCCCTTGTAAAATTCTCTCTGCCTGCTGCTTTCATAAGAAAATAATTTTTCCTCTAGCCTCAGGTTATGGGAGTAGTCTCACTGATTTTGGTGAGATTCTTCATGTGAGAAAGCACTCTTGACCTTATCCCTTAGAGAAAAAGTAGTAGTAGTAGTCATGAATGAGACACCTGATTTTCAGAAAATGTTTTTATTTTCTTCATCCTCCCAGATATGACAGAGGATGCAGTGGTCAATATTCTCCAAAAACATTTACGTAACCTCTCCAAAAGCAATAAAATGATGAAACCCAGAATCTGCAAATTGTGGTGATTTGTAGTGCTTTGATTTATAGCCCTGTTGGGTTCAGAGTGAATGATTTCTACAGAGACCAGTCCCTCTAATCGGAATTTTACAAGAAACGGATGTGCTAAAAGAAACAGAAAGCTAACAGGGCTTCTGGTTACATTTTCAGCCTGATTTATAGAGCTGTAAAACTCTCTGTATCAGGGAGCTGACACCAATTTCTAGAGAGCTGTGAACATTTGTTTTCATCTGATTTTCCTGCAGGGTTCCTGAGCCCACTTCATTCACAAAAGACCCCAGTGAAATCCATGTCAGGTGTTAAGTGTGGGATGCTGGTGTCACAAGTGAACTGGAGGCAAAGGAGAACCAGTTTCATAGCTGATCAAAAAGAAACTAGTCCTAGGAACGTGTGTTTTGGGGACAGAAGTGTACTTGTAAGGATTCAGGAGTGGAAATGGAGCTGAGGCAGAAGCAGGTATTACCGGGGCTGAAATGGCTAAGGAAGGTCTGGTCGGGCATGGCAAGGGATGCTGTAAAATTCCATGGTCCCAGAGCTGAAGGCAAGCGGGTGGAGAAGACAGAAAGCCAAGTCTGATGCTGCAGCAGCCAGGTCGTTGCAGCGTGACTACAGCCCTTGCACCCACTGACAGTGGCAGATGCCATGTGTGTGGGGACATGTTCAGACAGCAGAGGAGCTTGTGAGAAGAGGAAGATCTGGAGAGAAAGAATGGGGAACCAGGGACAGGAGGTGCAGCCCAGTCAAGGCTGCAGCCTTGCTTAGTGCCCACAACACAGCATGGGGACATTGTGAGATGGATCAGATGGGCAGAGAACTGCTCATGAACCTTGAGCAGGGAGGGGGTGGCAGAAGAAGTGCCATGGCCAGAGTGCCCTGGAGACCCCACCAGGGCTGGGCTGCAGACAGAGACATGCATTTAGATGCACTGCCCATGACCACTCACAACAGTAAAAACCCCCAGGAAGAAGCAAACCAGACATCCACGAAGCCAAGTGCGATGTCCAAAATGTGGGAGAGAAAGTGGAGAGGAGTGGGACAGGGCATGGGTCAGGCACAAGGATCAGGGGAGGAGCGGTATGACCAAACACTCAGGTCAAGAGTGGGTAGATCACCAGGAACCATCCTCCTGGAGGTGGGCTGTGATTCACAATAAAATCTCCGTCTGTCTTGGTGAAGGTGCTAAACTATTTGACCTACCGCAGGAAAGGCCTTCATAGCTCAAGTCTCGCCAGTTCTACTCCTTCTCGTAGTTAGAAATGTGTAGAAATGTTTGGCTTGTATTTTCATGCCCAAAATGAAGTCGATGTAAAAGTTAGAACAAAATAATCTGAGGCCTCTTTTGGGAGGATAAGCTGTTCCCTTCCAGAAAACAAATCATGTATCAAACACATGGTTATTATGGGTTCTTGAACTAGCATTCTGTCCAAAAGGAGCTGCAGGAGAATCCAGTGGAAAGGAAAATAGAAAATTACTTCAAACCAGCACTTTTAAGCCTAATGGATCTTCAAATCTAAGGCCCTGATCTTACCACCTGTTATCCTCCAGGACCATAGGCTTGTGGGCAGGTACTACTACGCCCAGTTGGTAAAGGTTTTAGGATCTAAGCCTGAGGTATTTATGTGTTGCCTAACAGGCCAGCATAAAATGTCAGCTTTTGCTGTCATAGCATTTAAAAATTTGTTCTTATCTTGTTATGCTGTTTAAAGAAACCCTATCAGTTTGTTATATCAAATTAATAAATATTAAATATATTATTTTGTAAAATGGTTTAGGAGTATGTTGATATTATTTTGGTTTTAGAGTGTCAAATTAAAAACCAGTTATTAATTAATAAACCAAGGTGAATTTTATTGCACTAATAAGTGCAGCTCTAAAAATTTACTACCACTTTCCAAGGATTAACTTCCTTTATTTAAAAAAAAAAAGTATTGGTGTCTTAAATTAATTATAAAGATCAAACTTACATGGAGAGGCCCTGATCTAGCAAATACATATGCTTATGAGTAATTTAACTGCATGAGCAACTTCATAGAATTCAGTGGGTGAGAGAGAAGCTGTGATCCGTGGAGCTCCTAATGTGGGGAAAGTTATTCATGGGCACAACTGTTTGCAGGACCGGAGCCAAATATAACACATATACAAATTCCCATCTAGAAGAAAAGGCAAATGAATACATAGTAAAAAGCAATTACACCTCATTGAATGCTCTAACAACTATATATTCAATAATAGGTGCATGAACACAAATATGGGTTCAAAGAGGCACAGAACCTATCTATAACTGATGGGTAATGAGTGGAGAGGTAGACTGAAATGGAGAGGTGAAGCGAACACAGTGTAACTCTCTTCATGTCTGAGTTTCTCTCTAATTGAGTCATTTCTTAGATGCAATAAGTATACACAGCAAATATGCAAACAAAAAAAAAATAGGGTTGCACTCAACTACCACCTTTGGACACTGAACGTAGGTGTTAATGCTGTCTGAAGAGTACTTGCTTTGGTCCCTCAAACTGTTTTAGAGCACCTAAGGCAGATGCAGTGTGCACACACATACAGTGTGTGCTGGCAGCCCAGAAAGCCAACTGTGTTCTGGGCTGCATCTACAACAGTGTGGCCAGCAGGTCAAGGGAGGGGATTCTGCCCCTCTACTCCACTCTTGTGAGACCCCACCTGCAGTGCTGCATCCAGCTCTGGGGTCCCCAGTACAGGAAAGACATGGAGCTGCTGGAGCAAGTCCAGAGGAGGGCCACAAAGTTGATCAGAGGGCTGGAGCACCTCTCCGATGAGGACAGGCTGAGGGAATTGGGGCTGTTCAGCTTGGAGAAAAGGTGGCTCCAGGGAGATCTCATAGCACTCTTCCAGTATCTGAAGGGGCCCTACAAGAAAGCTGAAGAGAGACTGTTTACAAGGACAGGGAGTGATAGGACAAGGGAGTGATGGGTTTAAACTGAAAGAAGGGAGATTTAGTTTAGATTATAAGGAAGAAATTCTTCCCTGTAAGGGTGGTGAGGCACTGGAACAGGTTGTCCAGAGAGGAGGTGGCTGCCCCCTCCCTGGATGTGTCTAAGGCCAGGCCGGATGAGGCTTTGGGCAACCTGGTCTAGTGAAGGGTGTCCCTGCCCATGGCAGGGGGACTGGAACTAGATGATCTTTAAAGTCCCTTCCATCCCTAACCATTCTATGGTTCTATGATTCTACGCTTAGATGCTCAGTCTGATCAGTAAGTGTGAAGTAGGCACCTCTAAAAAAAAAAACCTTGTACCATACTCAGGACCCTGAAATTACCTATATGTTTTATATCAAATAACCACTAGCTATAACATTAAAACAGAGCCAGGTTTCTGCTGTCACTCATTCTCTCTATGATCCCTCTGGCTGTGTACCGTGTGCTGCAGTGGGATATGGTTCCCATGAGGAGGAGGGGGGCAATGCTTTGGACCTCAGCAGGGAAAGAGGACACTGCCTTGGGAGGTGGGCACATCTGAACTCTTCAGGAGAGCATGGAGGGGAACCCTGTTATCTCTGAGCTAGGCTGCTGTGTCCGGTTCCAGTTGTATTTTTTTAAGAAAGTGATGCTGACTGACCTGCCTGATGCTGAATTCAGCACTTCCCAGAGACTGAGTGCGGGCTGAGTGCCTCCACATCCTCACTTGGAGTTGAGCTTCCTTGGGACTGAGTTGTGTAGTTGCTTAGTTTCTGAGCTTCTGGCTTTCAGGAGGTGTTGTTATGCCTCTAGGACACTGCACAGTCCAACACAAGCCCACCAGCTGGTTCTAGATGCAGAGAGTGTGCAGAATGGCTCCCTGAGATTTAGACACCTGTAGTTTACCTGTGCTCCAGGACAAGCAGAACCCAAGTAGCCAACTGCTCTCCCACAATGCTGAAAACCTGCAGCTGGGAGAACCTGGATAATTCCCTTTTTGGCCTGTCCTCCCTATTAAAATATGCGTGAATACCTCAGTCCCCCTGAGCCTGGCTGTGGAAGCACTAAGCACTCTGCAAGTTCTCCTTACGAATTGCCAGTAAAGTAGACAGTTTGCAAATGTTTATGTTCCTGCACTTATTTTACCCCTATGAAATAAATGCTGCTGCCAGGCTCAGCACAATGCACCCAGTGTCTTCCGCAGCGTTCTTGCTGCTGTTCACTCTAAACTGCATCTTTAGGGGTGAGTTTCTCTCTCTTCACCTCCCTGCCCCCCACCTGTGCTTTGCCGGTCTCTACACAGAAGATGTGATCGCCCACAAGACATTCTCTCCAGGTCTGCTGCATGCTAGCTGGCCAGCTTTCCTTTGCAGTTTTTTTTCCAGAGTCATTTCTCAGAGATCGCTCTCCCCTCTGGCTGTGCGTGGCTGTCATACCCCCTGCTCATCTCCTGCAAGACCTCCTACTCTGGATGCTACCACAGGATCGGAGGAATATTACAGAAGGTGCAATTATTCTGACAGACTTTTCTTCCTGGTGTGTGTTTGGGATGCACACTGCTGATGACTGGGTCTTTTGTTCATACACGTAATATGTAAGGTATACAAATGTTTGCTTGCTGTTTACACAGGAGGAAACAAACATGAACAAGCCTTAATAATTCCTTATTTCTCACTTGAGTTAGACTTCAAAATAAAAGATTCTATTCACATCAACCAAGATTTTCGTGAAAGGGCAAGTGCCACTCTTTTCTTGGTGGCATTGCCACCTTACAGAGCTCAGTCTGCTACAGCTTTCTAACCCGCCCTCCCTTGCAACCTCCATGTCGTCACTACAACCATTAGTAAGGTCGTAGCTCTAAATCTCATCAGGCAACTGATCCAGGTTTAAAAGTGCCATAACTGGTTTTGTGACACTTAGCCAAGAGGAACCTCTGTCACATAAGGGGAGAAATGAGGAATGGGGATAATGAGGAGCAGATAAGGCAGTACCACCTCTAAATGCCTCAAAATGTGAAGCTACATCGCCAGGTGTGATGCAACTATTTCACAGGTTACCTGCCTGAACATGCACTTACCTGTGCAAGCAGTGGTGCTGCTGCCACTGAGTTTATACTCAGGCTACACTGAGGATGCAGAGAGCTCTCTCTGAAGGGAGCAGCCAGCAGAGATAAGGGTTAATCATGGCTGTAACAGGGAGGAGTTGTATTGCTTTCTACCAGATCATCCAGAATAGTGCCCCTTCTACTTTTCCTCCCCTTTGTGCAAGGATTGCTTTACTGTGTTTTGAATGTGAGCTAACTTTGCTTATCAGTACCCAAAAAGCAAGTCCCTGCAGGGTCCCCGCTGACAAGTGCTGCCAGGCAGTCATACCCTTTCCTCTGCTCTGAATGCCGTAATTAAAGAGATGCAATTTTCCACTAGGGCTTGACAGCCTACATCAAAGGCACAGAAACTGTTTCTGGACATTGAAAAGATAAAATTCTAATACTAACTGATGCCTCCTTCAGTTTTTATTGCAGTTCAATGTAAACAGATGCTGCTGGGTTTGAAAGTGTACGTTCAGATCTGTCAGAGCATATATATTGCAGCGGTGATATCTACTGTAGTAAACGCTGATATTTACCATCATGTGTATATACTTGATTCAATCATCTCTGTGACATTAGCTGTATGTGTGCTTACACAGTCACAGATGTCTGTCTTTACACATACATGCATACGAATACAAACACATGCATATGAATTAACTGTAACCCAATCTTAACCAGGGTCTTAAATTTATCATAATACATGCACACACTTACAAACATCGGGCTATATTTAACTTCCACATAAGCAGTGTAGAACTATTATCTTCTGTGGAGCTCTACAGTTTATGAGTCAGCCCCAAACCCTGTTAGTTAGCCGGTTGAAAGACGCCACTGACTTTATTGGGCTTCGCACCAGACCTGAAGCCGACGGTTAATTGTCTCATATAATATAACTTTCCCTTCCAGCAAACTTAGGATAAACTTAGATTCTAATTCCAATAACTCTCCATAATTTTTTCCAAACAAATTCCTTATGGAATGGAAATGCCCATTCTTCTTCTGGGCATTTTTCAATGCTTTCTCGTTTCTTTGTTTTGAAAATCAATTCAGTCATGTTAAACATTATGCAAGCTTGAAAAAGATCACAGTCTCCAAGTATCCAAAGTGAAATTCTCATACATGCATAGCTTCGAAATAAATGTCATCAGAAACTTCAAACTTGACTGGTATTAAAGCCATCTTTGAGGAAGGGAAGACAATTCACATTTGAAGAAATTCAGCCTGGTGTTTTAGAAAGTAAGAACAGTTTAGGATTACATGTCCATCTCAGCTTTCTCATTTTATTATATGCCCTGTACGACTTTCTATTTTCTTTCCAGCTTTTTTTGACTTGGATTGATTTTGAATATGTACTTGAAAGATGCAATTATTTAGAGGGAAAATTAACATGTGTGCACTGAGCTTCTTGAACTAACCGGAGAGCTGTCTAAAGATGTGCATTTGAACTCCGAGCTAATAAGGCTGTTAAGTTCATCCTAATTCAGGTGTCATTGCTGACAGAAACGCAGTTAAAGACTGCGTTTAAGACATAAAGACACTTTTAAGAAATTACTTTTGAAGAGTCTCTTGACTAAAGATGCTGCCAGTCCTCCTTTGAATAATGTCTAAATTAAAATGCTGAGTTAAAAGCTCATCTAAGCTTTCTGAATATAGATATTGGATACCCAGTTAATAGTTAAGCTGTCTATAAAAAGGATGTGGCTGGAAGTTTTTTAGCTGTGCTAATCACTAAAGAAAGTTTGCGTTTGAATTACACTTGATATCGATACAGCTGCTATCTGATACAATCGCTGCTGTGGAGACATCGTGCTGCCTTCTGGCGCTTCAGGCTCTCAGCTGCTGGGGGTCTCGCAGGGTACTCGGGTTGGTGTTCCTGGCCAAGAGGCAGACAGGAGCATCTCTGTGCAGTGGGCTGCAGTCTGCGTAGTCAGGTAGATGCCTCCAGAGGTGGTGATTCATTCAAGGCAATTAGTGCTCTTTGAAAATGTTACAGTGTTTTGAAAGCCACGGACTCCTGTTTCTCTCTGTGTCTGTTCCAGTCCCACAGCACATACATTGTGTTTTGCAACCCTGTTTTTTGTTTTATAAATATTTAGCGTGTGTTGTTTATGTAGCCTCCTACCCAAAGAGAGGACTGACAATGTCACAGAAAGAAAAAAATCTTTGGTCAGACTGACAATATCTACGACATCCCACTGTCTCTTCTTGTGGTATACCACGGGTGCGGCTTTCACAGCGAGTCCAAAGCTTGTTACGAGGTTTTGAAAAGCATTTATGGCTTTTAGTGAATTGAGTGTGAGGAGCAGATGCTCCCCAGGACTAATGCACACAAGCTTGGCATAATGTGAGGGCAGGTCTCAGAGCCCCAGAAAAATCTCTTAGAGCCCTTTGCTGATGTAAATGGGACCAGGTCCGTTGGCTTACATCTAAATGCATTTACAGTGTAAGACAATCACCCCTTGAGTTTTAAAGCATCCCATTTTTACTTCTGTATTTGTGTTAGCTGATATTTGCATAATAATGCCCAATGCACACAAAACATTGCATCAAAAGAAAGTTGCTCCTTCCCTCCAGCTTGTATTTTGGAAATAATTCTCTTTTCTTCCATTCCCGAGAGCTTCCCCGCACCATTTGCAGGCTTCCAGTTAACATAATTTTGTCATCCTTTGCTACCAGACCTCTTGCTTTCCCACTGCCATTTCCTTTCCCTCTGGCATGCAAAGGGAGCCTGAGTCATAGAGAAACCTCTAAGTACTGCCTCCCCTGTGTGCTCTTTCTCTTTCTACTCCTACATGCTGACAGCAACAGCCGTGGTCAGAGGGTCTTGGATGTATTTGTCACTGTACAGTATCTCTTTGTCCAACGTACACCGAGTGCACATCCCACCCTGCCTGTTGCTGTGTGTCTGATACAACACACCTACAACAAAAGCGTTACTCAGGCTGAAAGAACATTTAGTTTGGGCTGCATCTTTTTATGCCTGAGTCCCTGGATCACAGCCCTGCCCAGTGCCGATCACCCCGACCCTGCTGCCCCGTTGCCAGCCCCAGCTTCAATGGGAGTTGGCCATAAGCATAAAATCAGTCCCATTTTGAACGTCGCTCCTACAAAACTCCCTTCCCGAGGTCTGTCCCTCTGTGAAGCTGTAAAGCTCACTAGCATGGCCTGAGCCTGTACTATTTACTGAGTAGCTTTGATCGTTGTGCGACCCTATGAAAGAGGTTTATTTCTCCTCCACAGGGCTAAGCAAGAAGAAATGCTAAGAGTGGTGTTCACACCATCATGAGAATCAGTTGCTGCTTGAGGGGACTCCGTCCCACACCAGGCAGCAGCGCAAAGGTGAGCCGGTGGCAGGCTCTCGCCTCCCATACAGACGCAGGAGTTTCACTCCGTGCTGCAGCGGGCTCCTCAGCTGCAGCCACTTACTGAGATGCGAAGGACAGCTTTGCACCATGGATTTATTGCACATTCCTGGTCACACAACAGAGACCGTGTCCAGGTAGCTCCCTCTCCTGCTCTCCCTTTAATCACTGCAGGGTGGGAACCCGATCCAGCCTGGCGGGATAAAAGATCTCCGAGATGAAGAAGTACAATGGAGCAGAGTTTGCGTCGACCGATTTACTCTTGTAAGCAAATCACTACCAAATCTCTGTGCAGCATGTTACAATTTACTACTCGTAGTTAAAGGAGTCAGAGCTGTTGCTTCTGGTTCTGCTTCCAGCTTCTTCTGCCGCAGAGCTGCAGGAGACAATGGGTCCGTGTTGCAGAGGGGCCTCGGGCCAGCCCCGAGGAGCCGTGTGTTGCAATGCCCTTTATCGCAATGCCTCATTTTTAGGCTCCCTGCTGTGGAACAGATTGCTCAGGCCAGGGACAGACATAACTGCGCTTCACACAAGGTGTGGAGTTAAAAGTTAATGAAAGGGAACTTTAGGAATCCACACGCTCCTTGGGTTAGAAAATATATGTATATTCTGATATACACATAGTGGGACCCGGAACTGTTGATAAGCGGGAAGAAGGTGTCTCTTTCTGCCACAAACTTGCTTGCAGTTAAGTGCCTCGGCCACATCCGCCTGCTTTTGTGGAAAACTAGGGAGGGAGAGGACCCCGACATTGCGTCCAACAGCTCACTGGGTACAGTATATTATGTCCCAAGCAGTGGGAAACTTACTTGCCAGTCACCACTCTGCTGGATTTAATTTGAATGTCCCGTCGGCTCTGAAGATTGTCCTGGCCATGAGGCTAGTTAAGCAGCCGCTTTTTCTTATACTCTGTGGCCACCTCCATGTCTAATATAAAATCAAGTGTATCATTAGGAGAGGTTAAGTTGGTGACTGGGATTTTCACTTTGCATACTAAATACCTGAGTTTGGCTGATTACCTGAAATCAGGCAGTACCAGGAGCTAGTGCTAAGTATCCCATTTCTCCATGAAGGTGTCCAGCCAGTTTCTTCAACCGACCTTTCACTTGCCAGATCTTTAGGAACAAGGTCTGACGCGACTCAGGAGACTCACACAAGATGATGAGCCTGGATTTAAGAATACAAGTACTACTGAGAAGCAGGCTCACCCCCTTCCCTCCGCCTGGCCTTTACAATGGGTAAGTTAGGCTGCTTCCCTGCTCTGCCTCTGATTTCTGAAGGTTGTGTTCTCAGGCACAATCCTGAGCAGCAGGAGGCTGCTGCTGCTGTGCCTAACTCACTTGCTGAATTTAGCCTACCCTCGCTTTTGAAAAGAGGCTTTTAGTTCCTAACTCACTTGAGCACTAAGGAAAACGTTAGATACAGCGTCCAGCAGGGTACCGATTAGTGTTTTGAGTTAAAGTGCGAATTCAAGGAGAAACTCTGAAAACACCAGAAATCCTTAGCAGAAAAGAAATCCACGGTTTTAAAGATTTGCTCAGCAGATTTTCCCAGTAGCCGCCTTCTCTGGAGCTAAAACCGAAAGAGAGCCTTTCCTTACTCTTTCCCTGCTAGGCACCGGCTGCCTGCCCCTGTGCCCCAGCCCGAAGCCCGGCAGGGCTGCAGCCGGGGCTGGGCGCGATGCCGCGGCGCTCCCGCGCCCGCACGGAGCCGGTGCCGGGCAGGGGCGCCCGGGGAGCTGCTTTCTTGTGCGGGTAACGGACTCGTTCCCCTCGCGTGTTGGAATAAGAGCAGGAAAATGGCTTCCCTTTTATTTTGTGTGTGGTTCTGAGGGTGTTTGCCCCTTCCCCGTGCTCTAGCTACTGCCTGTGCTTT
>VWZZ01000321.1:171859-241382 GCA_013399095.1 Psophia crepitans
CCTTCCCTTCCCTTCCCTTCCCTTCCCTTCCCTTCCCTCTTCCAGGTCTCAGATTGGTCCCTCAGTGCCTGTAAATGACTTTTCCAACTTTCTGATAATTTCATGGGAGTTAATCTCATTGAAATCCACAGCAACACTTAGAGTGGCATATATAAAATAGGCCTTGGGGATTTTAAGTATTCTTATGCTTTTCCTTTCTAAGAATCTGTGATAATCTTATCTTTAGTGACTTGACAAAATTCATTATCTGCTAAACTATATGCAGAACTGGTAAGACACTGAGAAAACCAAATTAAGTACAATAAACAATCACTGCTTTTGAAAGATCATGTTTTCTACTAATTTCCTTCTTTTTACCCTTTTTAACCCTTTTTTTACCCTCAGTTGTAAAGATGTAATACAATCTATTTTTTCCTGAATTAAAATGAATCACTTACAGGGAGAGGAAGAAATTTGTGAATTTGTTGAAGCAGACTGGAGAAGCAGAGAAACTAATGGTAGAATCAGTCAGAGGCTTCTCCAGGCACAAGGATGTAGGAACCCGCTGGGATACATTCCCTGGCTCAACGCCGTGAGGGCAGCACGTTATTTAAAGATTAGCTACCCATGACATTTTTTAGGTATCTTTATGGGAGTTGGTGAAATTATTCAATACAATTACTGAAGCAAAATACAGTATAAAACAAAACCAAGCCCACTTCTGCAGGATGCAATCCTTAAACACAGAGTGCTCCGAGTTCCTGCCTGGATCAGTGGGAACCGAATAGCTGAGAGCACTCGCCTCTCCCTCCATATGGAGCCAAGCGCTTATTCCAACCTGGAGCCTGATTTTGCTTAAAGGAGGGTCGAGCTGGCAAAGCGCCAGGGCCCAAAGACTGCTCTTAATTTGCATATAAGAGGCCAGCTTGCAGACGATGCTATCTTGCAGAAGGCAGTGAAACCATGCAACGTCAGGCTTGATCACAGCGTTCTGGTTGCATTGCTTGAAATGGAGGATTTCTCTCTGGGAGTTGCAGTCTCCACATCTATCATCACCCTGAGAAGTTTCTGGGTTCATTTATAATGTCTGAGGTCTGATGGGAACATCAGATTGCCTAACATGACTTCCTATATGCATTACAGGCCATTTAATTTCATCCAGTTACAACAGTATTGAGTTCAAAAAAGCGTGTGCTTGGCTAAAAGACAGCTTCCAAAAAGGTAGCCGTTCTTAAGCTGGAAATAAGAAAACATGAAGAAGTCATCATTGAAATCCAGAGATTGTTTTAGTAGTTAATCACCCATGCAGTAAGAACCTTGTTTTAGTTCCAGCATAATTCTCCATCCTCAGCTTCAGGGTGTTGTTCCCTGTGACTATTCTGCTAAACTGAGTGATGCATGATCTTTCCTCTTGTAAGGATACGAAACTTTCTCTCATTCTTCCTTTGAGTACATGTAACTACCTGGAGCTGTTTCTCCAGCTGTCTACACTCATTTTCAATCTCTAGACCCATCTGTGTAGGTCTTGTTGACACTCACTCCAACTTCATTGCATCTTTCTTAAAGTTTATGCTCATGATTTACTCAGACACGAGACCTGGATTTGCTATTACAGTGTAAACTTCACTTGAATGGTTGTACAGCAATGCTGTTTGAGCCTGTTGCTACTCCATGCTTATGCTTCCAGGTCTCAACATCAGTGAACTTCAGGTCTATCACTGAGCAGGCATTCTACTGCCCAAAACAAGGGCAACCTCCTAGGAGCATCCATGAAGACTGCACTTATGAATTATTTAGGTGTGCTCATGATTTGCTCAAGGAGATAGGCTTGCATGGCTTCCTGTAGTCCTCTGTAGGGTTAGGGTTAGGGTTAGGGTTAGGCATTCCAGTTCTCTGCAGATGGACCTTCTCTCTACCCTTGACACCAGCCTTGAAAGTGAGAACCCTGAAGCAATTGTCAGGCATGTTTGGATGTGAAGTCACTTGTGTTCCTCACGCATGTCCAGAAAAAATCGTGAGATGCACCATAGCTTGCAGGTATATGAAGGGACTTTTTCTTTGTAAATCTCTGAGCTAAGGTCAAGAACTAATCTATTACACTCTATTTCACAACCTGCACTGAGTTATCCATCACTTTTCTTCCTTCTTTTAACACGTCTGTGCAGTCTGTGTGCTTAGTGTACCTGCCAACTGGGTTGACAGTAATTCTTAAATAGATTGTAACACCAGAGATTCTGATTAAAACCCAGGCAATGCATGTATTATCCACTTCCATGGAAACATACACTTACTGCAGTCCTCATATCTTCCTTTCGCTTTTCTTATCTCAGCATTTGAGGCCAGCATCTTGTCTGGAAGGGCATGTCCTGCAGCAGCAGAGGACCATGTCCTTGCTCTGTCTCCACAGCCTCCCTTGCTGGGTGTTCGGTGCCAAGCAGGAACAAAGCCATCGTGGTGTGCTGCAAACACACGGGCAGCCATCCCCCAGGGCTGGGGCAAGTGTGTGGGATGGAAACGAAGCTGGGGTTTGGTGCGTAAAATCTGGAATTGGTTGCTCTTGCTTGTCGTCCTTATTTCTTCGCATGTCAGAAAGCAATCTAGGGAGGGAGGATCAGGAGGAAAAGGTGGGGACCTCCAGAGAGGAGAGGATGGCTGTACTCAGCAGAGTCTGGTTTCCAGTGTCCCAGGGAAAGTCCTGGTACATTTTGCTCCTTGGTGTGGTCAGAACGCTCCGTTTAAGACGGACTGCCACAATAGGCAGGCTGCCTGGCAGGAAGGTGGGCAAAAACCCAGGAGTGGTCTCATTATAGCTGGTAGAAAGGCAGCAGGAAAGGCAGGCAGCACATGCACACATGCTTGGCTTCACTGAGGTTTTACTCAGCTTATGAGCAGGTCCATCGGGCTTATTTGCACCACTGAAAGAATAGCCAGGATCAGGTAAAGGTGGGGGGTGTAGTGGAAGGCAAACTCAGAGTTTACCCATTTCATCCTGAAGTACACAAAGGCAGATTCCTATGTGGTTTCATTTGTTCTGGTTTTAACTTTCTGTTATCACATCCCCACCATTCCTAGATTGAAAGGGGCAAATGGATCTTAACCCAGGACTCAGTTCTGGAGTATAAAAATCCTTTTTCTAAATACTGAAGTCCGCTGACTCCTACAAAAGGCTTGGTTTTGCCCTCTTCACTGTGATAGAAAAACCTCCCTGAAATTAGTAAATGCCAGCCTGGAGCAAAAATCAGCTCAGCGCAGAGGAAATAATTTTATCTGAGTGGTACTTGGTATGGACTTCAGTAACAGTTGAAGGAAAAATATGGTAACACTTAAGAGTTCAGCAACAAACAAGAGCAAGTCATCGACTTGCTGCAGTTAGTGTAACCCCCTTGAAGTCTACGAGATGAGTGAATGGGAGCTAAGAATCTGTCCCTCTGTCCTGTGGGCAGTCTTGGATGAGATAACACAGATGTGTTAGATTAAGGACAGAACCCTATAAAATAAAGCACTGGCTGCACTGGGAAAGTATTTTTTTTTTAAAAAAATCCATCCATTAAAGCACTAAAAAAGCAACAAAAGTCTCTGCATAAGGCAGAGCAGAGAGGTAAATCAAAAGAAAAAGTTGATGTACTCCTCCAGATTTACAATCTTTACACTTTTTTTTTTTTTTTATTTTAGTCTGGTGCACCCAACTGGTTTAAGGGTCTATTCTCTTTGTGGTACATGCATGCACATAACTACCATTGATGTGGAGTCTCCAGGTGATTTGATGTGCATTCCACATAAGGCATGGTGTCAAGTATATGATCCCCACACAAAAGGGCTGCCTGAGAACCACTCTTTGGGGTATTTTTTTTTTGATTCCTTTGCTCCACATCTAGATTTTAGCAGATCAGAGTGCCTGACCAAGCAGTGGAACTACCACTGCTGCTCTTTCATCAGCTTTGATCTGTGTAAATTGGGGAGGGGGGGGTGGGGGGACACAGAGATGGCAAGAAAGTTTTCAAATATGGGTGCAGTTTTGCAAATGTCTGAATGTTTCATGACATTATCCTAGGAAAGAAGTAAAGGGACTTAAATTTTTTAGAAAATTGAAAGAGGAGTGAAAATGCATATTTTTGGAACACACAAGTTGAAGAAATAATTTCATGTGTCATTGTATCATCTGTAGTTAAGTGCTTTTAGGTCTATCATGTGACTCATTCTGGCTGCCGTCTTCCACTGGATGCAGTAAAACCAGCTCTATAGGCAATTAGAACTGATGTGAGACACCGAGGTTTAGCAGAAACAGCAGGTGGATATAACTACACCCAGCAGCTGATTTCGTGCAGGTGTCAGTCACAGCACCGTAAGTCAGGATGCAGCGAGACTTGCTTTTAAGGGTGGACTACAGGTGTATATCAGGTTTGGAAATTTCTGTTCTGCTTTGATACAGTGTCCTTCCATGGAAAATACAATTAATTTTTTGGGGTAGGATTTTTGTGCAGTAAAGTGATTGGTGACTTAAAACCGATGTTTCACATGGGTAATGTTAGACTTTCCTATGTTTCAGAGAGAAACACCAACAATCTTCACTGCTCCAGATGACCGTTTTCTCTCTCGCACACACACGTGCAGTCCACATCTCAAGTGTGAGCCAGTTTGAATCGTGGTAGGAAAATTTCTACACTAGTATTAATTTTATTGTGTCACCATAATTATCGCATTTTAAACCAAATTAAAATTTGGACCTCTTGGAGCAGCTTGTATGTGTAAGTCATTTCAAGTTTTCTAAGCCTGCCTTGCTGTTTTCTGTTCTTCTGCTCTACCAAATGTTCTGTTTGAACAGAGAAGCAGGGTGGCTAGAAGGAGGGATGAAGGGTTTGGAGAAAGCTGGGATGAAGGGTTTGAGGGAGTGAAGGGAGGACACAGATACAAAGAGAGTTCATGACAGGACTAGGATGGGCTGAGTGGAACTTTGGAAGGCAAAAATGAGGAATCACTGAATCATGGAATGGTTTGGGTTGAAAGAGACCTCAGAGACCATCTAGTTCCAACCCCCCCTGCCATGGGTAGGGACACCCTCCACTAGACCAGGTTACCCAAAGCCCCATCCAACCTGGCCTTGAACACTGCCAGGGAGGGGGCAGCCACAGCTTCTCTAGGCAACCTGGAGATTGATATGGATGTGCTGTAGGTTTGCTTTCGTGGGGGAAGAGGAAAAGGGAACCGTAGATTGTAAGGATTTTTTTTTAATGAAGAAACTGAGCTGGAAAAAAACACACATATGGTAATAGTCCTCCGAGTAGATCTAGCTGCTCTCTGTAGGACTTTTTCACTGACAAATGTACGCTTGGATCAGTCAAAATCAAATGCTATTAAATTTGTATAATTTTTTCAGCCAAACTCTTCTTTTTCTAACTCAGGTGACATCAGAATATTTCTATTCAAAACTACTTTTTATTTTAATGCTTGTCACTCTTTTTTAACATGAGAAACTAAAACACTCAACTCAACTTTATGTTTGAACAAATTGCAGATTTTAATCTTTTTTGTATGCCAAGAGAAATTTTGGATTATAATTCCTCACTCTGCTCTCAGTTTTTGCAGGCAAAATATACATTATTTTTACAACGCCCTAGGCCTTTCCTCCTGCAGCGTAACTTCCATTTCTGTGTTTGTCTTTCACCATTCAAATAATTTAGGACCACAACGTGTTTGGATTTCAGTGCTGTCATTTCTACAGCAAACCCCAGACACATGCGGTTAGGACCGTCCCTCTACCGGAGATCACACAGATACTGCTGTTTTCAGATGCTGAAACAGAAAACACATCTCAAAGCCACAATCTGTGATCTGACCCCATACCTCACGGGGTCTTAGAAAGATAAAACTGCAAGCAGAGCTACATACTGTATAATTTACAAAAGCCACAACATGCCTTATCAGTTGCCAAAGCACTCGAACTTGTTATCAGTAAACACTGGCAGAGGATGAGGACCTCCTCTGGCTGTGGGGCACAAGGATGCTGCGATGTGCCCGTGGGAGGACCAGGCGATGGTAGAGTGGGAAGTAGGGAGAGCTCAGCTATCAAAACCGTTATTGCTTTCTCCATTTCCTTTTGCAGGACAGCTGTGCCGTGGCACAAACTTAATCCAAGCACATAAAGAAGCAAAGAGAGAAAAATTATTTGTAGTTTCTGATCTAGCTACGTTGTGATATAGAGAATGCATGTAGATATGAACTACAGCATTTCCGTAAATGCATTTCAAGTTGTAACTTACCTCTGTGAAGTACTGGGGCAGCGCCTCCTCAAACTGCAACTGCATTTCTTTTACACAGATTATTGTAGTTCCTTTCATAATCCAAAGGAAGGTGCAGCTATATTGTATATTGCGGCTTTGAGAATCTTCTTTATGACACAAAACCCTATCACACCCCCACACAAGGACTAGTAAAAGATACTGTTTCACAGGTGCAAGTGCAGTGTAGAAGAATTTATATCTAGATATCCCTAAGGACTATATTTTGGGTTTAGTGCTTTGATTTAGCAAAACCAGAAAATACACAGAAATGAAACTTCAGTTAGCAGGAGAGTTGTTCATTAGCTAGTCTGATTGACACACACTTTGAGGCAATGTTAGCCACTTTTTAAACAAACATTTTATTTTAAAAAGTCAGGTTTGGAAGGGAGCATGGCACAAAAACTTGTAAGTATCCTGATACTGTCAGAAATATGTTGACACACTTTTTTTTTTTTAATCTCTTCCTTTAGTTTTAGTACTAAGAATACTTTTTTCATGAAAGGACACGATAGATCTCTGTCTTGGAATTCATATGCTTCACTCAATTATTCCGTATTTAAAGATAGCTTGTCATTTATGACAACACAGCTATTTTTCTCTTAACAATGAATAGGATGACAAGAAAATCATTATTTTGTGTGTGAGTAAAAGACAAGGGAATCGTAGAAGTTGTATGTAAACATGTCATCTAGAATATCCTTCCCTGCCCAAAATATTATTTTGCAGAGAGTTTTAACAACTCTTTTCATGCCCTGTGAAGTTTTTCGGTAAAAAAAGGGTAGAATTGTTCCTTCCCCCCTTTGGAATTCCCATTTATTCTTGCATCTACACAATATCAGGAGAGAAGTCTCCATTGTTCCCAGCTTTTATTTCCCGTAGGCTGAACCAGCTAAGAGCTACCTGTGCTGTAGGTGACCACTAAGCCAACTTCCCACTGCCCAGAGCAAATTATATTAAATCCTGTTAAGCAGTAGTGAATATTTTAGGTCACCGTTGTCTTACATCCATAACAGCAACTTGTTTCTCTGCTTTTCTTATTGTGACAATGCAGACATCTGAAGACCTGCAGGGGTTGCAGGCCAGCGGCAGGGCCATGACCGACTGCACTGGGAGGTGGGTCAAACTCATGAAGCAGCTTAACGAACGTTAAGAGATTTGGCCAAAGTATCTCCCTGAAAGGGTACCAGAATTTTAACAGAGGTGAGACTTAAAAAATAAGCAGTTTTGCTTTTTATTTGCCCTGAAGGTCAAAGGCAATGAACTATTCCATGTGCAGATGGGATACACCTATTCTGCTGCGAATCAGCATGGAGGGGAAGAATCCAGACATAAATAATCTGTCAGCCCAGATGCCTGGTATGAATTCAGACAAATATGTTTAACCAAACATGGATGCTTCAGAGGGTGTTCTTGTGGTTACTCCAACTGCTTTCATTATACATTTATATTAACAGTGTGTCTGCTCACCATGTGCAATAAAACAATTTCTGAGGCTCAGCCTCAGAACATGGGGCTCATTCACCGTCTTGGATAATAGCATTGCTTGTTTGCACTGTTCTTATTGAACTTTCTAAATATATGTCATTTTTCTTTTCATTCTAGGAGTGATTGTGCATTACAGCAATTACAGACAAACCCTTGCAGACAGTTTGAAGACCAAAACTTTCTTTGTGTGGAAGTCCAAAGGCAATTATTGGCATTACAGTTTAAGAGAAGCATTCCATCTCCCTGATGCAACAGCAGTAGCTTTCTGTGGCATGTTAAATAAAGCAATTTGCCCTGTAGGAGACTAATGCATGCAGAGTTGCGATGAAAAAAAGAAAAAAAAAATCATGCAGCTGCTCTGAAAGAAATAGCAACCTCCTCTTCAAAAAGATACAAAACTTATTCTGGCTTTGTTTTAACCGAAAGACACCAAGCATCTTTAACCTTTGCCTTTACCTCCTTGACATTTCATATATTGCTTCAAGACCGAGACTCTATAAAGACACAGGCGTGCTAATTACCAGTCAAACAGTTGCTTTTTAACCAAAAATAGTTGATAAAAATAGCATATGACAGTGCTTTCATAACACATGCCAGAATATAGAAGGCAGTTCAAGCCAAATTTTTGTTCACATAGCAGTTCCCATCTACAGAAATAAGGAATTGAGTAGGTTTGAGCCTAGAAATATAAAGACTTGACCTCCAAAGGTTTGATATTTGCCTATTTTGGGGAGTATTAAATGTTAGGCAAATAATAAAAAACAAATTATTCTCTCCCCTCAGATATGCTATGGACAATATTTAAACAATCAGTTAAGTTGTTCCCCTAACGTAACTGTGAATTATTTGCCTAGCTCAGTAAGCTGTGTGAGTAAAAAAGGGAGATGATCAAATACACTCAGACTGAAGTATTGCAGAAAAAGTTGAAATATTTGTTCAGCAAAACCACTGCACTTTTTTCCAGCACTTCGAGATCCTTGGATTAGAAGCACTAGGGGCTTGATCCTAAAACATTATTAACTGCTCACCCTAAATGTATTTACACCATCTGAGAATTAGTCTGGAATAACAATCACAAGAAGATGAAGAGGACTCTGTTACTAAAACAATAAATGTATAGGAAGTGATTGTCAGGTGAGAGTAAGACCAGACTTGTCTTCAGGCTAATGTATGTGATTAAAATAAATGTATCAAATATTACAGCAGCTCATTGGCATCTATAAATGGAGTTATAGCAAAAGTTTTTTTCCAGACAAATTTCTGCTCTAGAGGATAGAGAAAGGTTTGAAAAGAAAGGAAAGGAATTGCTTTAACAGCTGTATTATAGTAATAAAACATAGGAGTAGCTGATTTCACCAGCCATCACACAGACTGTTCTTTTGAAAAGTGAATGTGATGAGGTCTGCAAAATAGAAAACACTCGTTTTTCTGAGACGGAGCCAGGTTTACTAGGACCAGCCCAGAATGTGAGGAAATTACCCATTTTTTAGAACAAATTAAGCCACTTATCTTTCCCTGCCATCAAAATGAATGCTAGTCTAACAATTTGATGGAAAACCTCAACTGGGCAAACAGGGTTCTTAGAGGGAAAGGAAAGGTAGAGAAGATTGGCCAGAGTTTGGTGCTTCCTTGAAGCATCAAGTGGTAAGGGAAGGAGCAGCCTTTCCATAAGCCTTCAGCATGCAAAAGCATGGGGTTGCTTGTACTGCACTGATGCTCTGACAAACACTTTTTAATGGAAATTGATTTAAGGATGGTTAGTTGAAGTTGGGTGATCATTAATTTGGAACTTCATGTGCCATATGTGCTTTGGAAGGAATAAGTTTGTATTGTCAGTCTGAGCCTCACAAGAAGCTTGATTACACACAGCATCAGCTGACTGAAAACCCTATCACACCAGTTGCAAGGCCAGATCAAGCTGATTAACAGTGAACGCTGATGAAGTACTCTCCCATTAGTCCCCAAGAACTGCGTCGTGAAAACCTTTCAATGTCTAGTGTTGAGTTTTTTGTATACGGTCTGGGTTTAGGTCTAATGGTCACTCTTCAGAAAGCAAAAGAGAGTATTCAAAGAAAATGTTTTTCTGAAGTTGGAAGAAACAGCCTGGCTATTATTTATCCTCTGACCACACAAATACCTTGTGGCAATTATGCCTTTTAAAACTCTATCACTCTCTCACTCTTTACATCTGAACAGTTCTGCGATAACAAGTAACGAACAACAAAACCTCACAACAGAATGTCAGCTTTCATTTGGAGTTGAGAGGAATTGTAACTTCGAGCAAAAAAGTGATAAAATCAGTGAAACAGGAACTCTTCTGTTGTGTGTGTCAGTGCAAGCGGCTTGCACCATGGTTCTGCATGTTTGGTAAGGACCTTTCACAGCACTGCAGCCAAAACTCTGTAGCATGTTCCTGCCAATGGCAGGGGGTTTGGACTAGATGATCTTCAAAGGTCCCTTCCAACCAAACGATTTTGTGATTCTATGATAAATAGTTTTCATGTTCAGAACTGTAGAAATAAATCACGTCCCACCCTCAAAAACAGCTTGTTTGAAGAACGCAACAGTAAAAAGGGAGAAAAATCACTATCAGATTACTTCCACCAAAGAGGTCAACCATGACTTTTTTCCACCCTGAACATTTTAAAAAATGCAAGGAACTGAAATACTTGGGGTTTGGAAGTATTTTGCAGAGTAATTAAAAGTAGGTCAGGAGGAAAATAAAATCTTACTCTCTTCAGCAAATGATCACAGTTAATCAACAAGCACAGAGCCTGACTCCTTAATAAATGTGCTGGAATTACCTCCTTCCTGGGAGCAGACTCGCGGGTGTTAACAGAACAGCTCCCGATGTTTACGAGTTTGCTACCATGAGAAATGGTTGCAGGATCCAGTCTTCTGCGGTTTAACATGATCCATCAGCTGATCGCTTGTTCTGCTGCAAGGCAGATCACTGACACCATTACAATCTCACTCGCTGCCTCAAAGCCAATTTCCCTGCATATAAGCGCTTCATTCAGAGCACAGAAAAAATACATTAGCGAAACAATATAGCATACTGTACAACAAGGATTTCCCTGCACTGTAACTCTACAGCTCACCAGGCAAAAAACACTTCTTTTTATTCTAGTTCCCCAGGGTGCTACATGGAGACACCAATCCTGAGACGGATTAACTGTGGCGCTTTCATCAAGAGGAACTTGTCTTCACTCTGACTTTGGAATAGAAAGGACGTGCTATTACCCTTCCACTTTGAAAGAGAAAAGCTTTCTACCTACATTCCTTGCTCACTTCCAAAGTTTAGCTAATAGGGATTAGAATTTGCTAGATATAGGATAAGTCCCTTTCAAAACACTCATTTAAGACAAAACAGAGAGAGCTTTCAGATATCTTTACTAGATCTGTATTAGTCTTAAAAGTAGGTAAAGCAGAGGTAAAGGATGAGCAGAACATTAAATCTTCACGTGAAATACACGAATGTAGTACGGAAAAAAATGCCTTTTTTTTTTCTCACTGTGTCTTTTATAAAAGATTTGCTGTTTGCTGTTCAAAACCAATCTTTTCTTTACCTTAAACAAGAGGTGATTTCAGAGATACTTTGATTTTGGGGACCTGACTTGATCCGTACCAATGAGAATAAAATTTCAGGCAGCAGGTGCTTAATATCTCCTGAGTATGAAGGTTTCTGTAAGGCCTTTCAATACCCAGCCATAAATCACACAGAAAGTCCGAATCACTACCCGGCTCAGGCCGGCATCCCAGCCCTACCCGGGAATGAGTGTGTTTTCGGGTCACTGGCTTCAAAGAAGGCTGAAAATACTAAATATTGGTAAGATCTAGCATCATATGATGATTTTATAACTATCAGCTTTGTGCACTCTCCTTGGGATGTGAGAAGAGAAGCAAGGCTCTTTCTGGGTTTGATCTGGATTTCATCTAAATGTTTCAAACCCTGCACTGATTTTAGCTGATTTCAGCTGATATCCTTACCAGCCAACTATGGGCATGGCCCACAGCTTCCTGGCCATAAGCAAGGTCAAAAGGAACCTAGTTTGCTCCTTGGGCTTTCAGATTAGTGTAATCAGTCACAAAACCACCCATCTGCTGTGAAATAAGTAGCTAGGCTGATTTGGGAGAGGGTATTCTTTACGACAGATGCGTGAGAGTATTACTTCTGAAACTGGTGACTTTAGGCTTAGACCTCATGCTTCCTCTCCATCCCTGTGCTGCTCACCTTGCTGTTGGGGAAAGGGTTTGTGCAGCTCTGCCAGGAAGAGGATTAGGGACCCTGACCTAGCAGAGGAAGATCCCCTCGAATAAGTGGTGGTTTTCATCACAGCGTGTCAGCCAGCCTGCTTCTCCCTTTGCCTGCTGGGCTGGATGAGCACCTCCATGCACGGGCAACAGTGGGAGCTGGGAATGCTCCGATGGGGAAGAATGAGAAGTCAGGAGGTGGATTTCTTTCCTGAGTGCCGATATAAATGCTCATCAAATGGCAGCATCAGTCCCGCAAGTGTATCTCCAGTGGTACGAAGTGCTGAGGGCAGAGGCGGTTGGCTGTCCCGTCCTGCTGTCCTGCAGCCACCAAGCACAGCTCTCTGTGCCTGCTGACCAGCCGCATCAGGGAACTCATCTGGCTGGGGGAGAAAAGAAAAAAAAGAAGTTGAAACGCCCTGCAAAAAGAAACATGTTTTTCTTTCCAGCCAAAAATCACTTCTTCCGTCTGGCCGGCTGCACAGTTGCACAAACAGCTGCGCCAGCACGGCGACGGGGCCGAGCGGGAGCGAGGGCTGCACGGGCCGGTGTAGGCAGCACCACTGATGAAAGGGAAACCCCTGCCTGAGCCCCACCAGGCAAAGCGCTCCTGCAAGGGCTCCTTGGTGCTGTCACGCTCACCAGCCACCCAGCCGGCAGGTATTTGCCTGTCCTGCTTTCCTCCTACACACAGAGGGCCATGAGCAACCAGCGCAGCAGCGCCCTGGCTGTCGCTTGGAGGGGATGGCTGCTCTGCCCCGGGGGGGGAAGCAGTGTCCTTTGTTGGTTGCCTCCCCTGTCCTCACTCCTGTTCCTGGGCTGTCCTGGAAGACAGGCTAAGGGAGAGGGTGATGCTGGTATTGGGTAAAAGCCAGGAGCAATGTGCACTGGTTTGGGCCTGGAATTGGGGGAGAAGCTGGCTGAAAGATCCAGCTGAAACTTGAGGAGCATCTGATGAATTTGAATAGATAACTGTATTCAAGCTTTGCTCTCTAGGAAAGATAAAAATCCTTGGGATATTTAATGATGTTCACTTTCCAACTGAATGTGACATTTGCGCCCAGCAAAGTGCAGCATCGCCACCAGCATCAGGTTTCTTCAGCAGCGACTGGTGGAGAAGACTTTCAAGCACCGAGTCATTCGTACACTAGGCTATGAACGCAGAGCAGTTGCCCAATTACCTCATCACTAGGTTGACCCAGCATTTGAAACTGGACTAAACCAAACCAAAGCTGGAGGTATAATTTAGACCACAATAGCTATTGGCAGTCTGACACAGTGCTGCCCATCTGACACACAGGGAGGTCAGCCAGCGAGGATTCCTTCATGTAAAGATCATGAGATACTGCCTCTGAAGCTTTAAGTTGCACTTGCATCATAGTCCCTCGTATTTCTTCGGAGGACTCAAAATAGCTGAAAGCTGAGATTCCTGTACCAGCTACTGACACCAACAGCGGGGTTTAAAAAAGACTCAGGGTACAAACACCAGCGCTCGCAAGTCTGTCAGCCAGGGAAAGAAAAAATAGTTCCATTTTCTGTTTTCAGGTGTTGAATATTTGAATGTATCTTTGTGACAATCTCTTTCTTTTTTTGTTTTAAATCTTTCTTCACGTGTCCAAGGAGTTCAATCTCCACAGAGTGATATTTACTGTTTTTATTCAAATACTACAAATTCCTTCACCAGAGACACATTAAGTTATTGCATATAAAAACCACACTCCTACTCCAAGAATGATACATCCTCCACAATTTAAATACTGTCCGTAAGGCTTCTGATGGCACCCTGTACCAGAATCGCTGAGTGGGTTTGTGTGATCATGGTCTCTATATACACAGCGCCAAAAGAATGCAGGGACCAGCTGATGCTATGTGCGTAGTAGATTGGAAAAATATTCATAGAGGATGGAACAGAAGGTAATATAATTCAACGGATACCGCAGGTAGATATTAAATAAGATGGACTGGTCTGCTGGCATACTATGCCAGGTCCTGCTGAGGCCACAGCAAGAGCAGAAATGAGTGTGTGGTATCCAATAGCATTTGCTGGGACACACCTTTTCGTTCACTCACAATCCACAATATTGCATTCAACTTTATTAATGGTGTAAATTTTTTTCTTTATTAGAAAACATCTTCCTATTTTTGGTCCAGAGAATTTTAGTATTAATATAGTGACTAAAAATAAAACAAGTGACTCACAGATTTTTACACCGATTGCATATGTTCATATGTGCATACATACATACATCAAAAATAGTAGCTTCATCTTTTTCTGTATCCGTCTTATTTTCACATGCAGTATATACCAGACACTATTTTTTAAACAGTCATTCTGAATATACAGCTTTGTGCAGCAATTTTGAAGAATATCATCCCTGTAAGGGTACACATTCAACCAGACACAAAGTAAAATGTCATATATTTCTTGCAATGGAGGTTTTCCATCTTTAGCCATCTCACTGAGACTTTCCCCAGTATAATGAGAAATACATTTGAATAAATGACAAGATAATTAATATGGAATCGGTTTCTGTTTAACAGAAAAATTTCTTTGCATTGTATTATTATTAAACACTTACATGGTGGTACAGAACATGACGAAAAAAAAGCAGCGTATACAGGCTGTTTTTTTTCCCTGCATTGCAGTTTTGGGCCTTTATTAACTGTTTCAGTACAAATATCGCTATATTACTTCCAATTGCCAACAACAGTGTATTAGAGTAAATATACAAGTTATCCTGCTGTTTGAATACATGCCCAAATGGTCATTTCTTTTGTGCATAACTCCGAATCATTAACAGTTCTCTCCTGTTGGTTTGGGGAGGACAATTTTATTTGATCTGTGCTGACACTCTACGTTTTTACATCAAAAGGAAGTTTGCTCTAAAAGCTGAACTTCTTCCTTAAAGTCTCCAACTAGTTAACCAAGAGGGCTATTTTCAGAAGATCTTAAACAGCTTAGAAGAACAAATGCTTGTAAAAACCATTAGCTTATTCTTCCATTTATCCAAGGCATCAAACTCTAAATTAAAATATTTTCAAAATAAGTACACTTAACAGTTTCATACTGATAGCAGACAGAAAAGAGTTTTCAGCATATAAAAATATCAGTTGTCTAAAATGCTTAACAAAAAGTGTATAAGCATATCTGTATTTATTCTGTAACTTACAATGCATAATTTTCATAATAACTAGGTCATTGAGGGTGTGCTTTGGTTATTTTTTTGTCTAGGAACTCAGGATGCATAAATATTGCAATAACAAAAAGGAAATTCTTGGGGCCCATTTATCTACTGAAAAGAAGTCTACACATCATAAAACATGGAAATGGCAGAACATCAAGGGGAACTTGTTTACTCTCTCTACTGGAAACTTCATTGAACTATGGCTAAGGATTCAAGAATAAAAGTCAATCTTTTAAATGCACAGGTACATAACTGGGATCATTCATTTTACAACAGCAGAACCAAGATGAGAATCTGGCCCCAGAGCCAGCAGGAATGCCATATGATATCTGAATGGTAATTTTCTCTCTGTGTGCCACAATAATGCCTCAGACTTGACCTTTGGTTTTGTTGTCATCAAGTATTATCATATGTATAATTTGACCTTTCGCAGTTGTATGAATGCTTGGCCTTGAACTCCATCTAACCTTCTAGGAGCTGTAAAGATAATTTCTATACATTTGCAATAAGGTCTCTGATCTGACCTATGACTCAAATGAACAATAATTTCTTAATATTTCCATTCCTCCTAAGACTATTTCCCGTAATAGCATAATAATAAGGCAATAAAATGCCCTTCAGTGTGAACTCATGTTATTCTAAATTTTGAAGGTCTGTGCTTCAGGGCATTCACAGTTCATTACATTTCTGTGTTGTCAAAAGATACTATCAGGGCATCAAAAGTTTCTAGAATTTAAATCAAAATGAATGAAAGCACAAAAGTGACATTATTTAACTGTGTCTATATGCAGACAGAACTAAAGACAATAATAAGCTGTAATTAGGGACAGTAAAACAAAAGCATATCTTAGCAATAACAGAAGACCATTAATAATCCTGCCATTTCTATTTAGCAATTTCAAAGGAAAAAAAAGTAAGAAATATACCAAAAAACCATTTCAGTTCTCCTTTAAAATAAAATAAAATCTTGTGTTCCATTGTTATGCAACGAACCAATGAACAATCAAACATCATGGTACTCTGCAGCAAAATGTAGTAATTGTGATTTTTTTTCTGAAAAAAAAAGAAGTCTGAAAAAATTATATACTGGAACATTCTGTTCCTCTTGATGTAATTAATGAAATATTTAATCCTGCCTGTTGGTTTTGTTCCCTCACTAGAGAATCAGTGCGAGAGTGCCGAACTCAGTGGCACCCAGCAGGGCACACAGCCGCTCTTGCAGCCTCCACCTGTTTGACACCAAAGTTGTGGTAAGAAAAGACCAACGCTCCCCGCTTGCCTCCTGCCTCGGCAGAGCTGAGCGGGTGCTGCAGCACCCAGCACAAGGCTGAAATCCTCGGCGGCAATTCGCGGCTCTCCCCAGAAAGCTGCGGACCAGCAGGCAGCCAGTCCTTGGCCAAAGACTATTTGCAGTGGTGCATTTTTCATTTACTCCATAACCAACTTTTTCTGCCCAGCTGCGACTTTCAAAATGTCAGGAAGCCGAGCAGAGTCTCCTATACCCTAAATACCAACAGGACTGGTATGTGCCTTGTTTATACCTCGGGACAACCTGGTGGGAAATGGAAAGTACTAAGAAACATTTTAAGGTGTTAACAGTTTTAAGGTGACATGAGCTTTATTAAGCTGGTAACAAAGCTATGGTTTGTGAAAGAAATTTTATAAAAAACCCACCAAATCTGAAAATCACCGGATTCCCTGGAGTGCATGTGTCATACATGGCTTGGGTGATGGTGGACTTCTCCCTCCATTTGTAGCTAGGAAAGGGTTAAGTAGAGACTAACTTCTCAGATCAGCAGTCCCTAATATTGCATTTAACAGTCTTAGACTTGTTTGAAGGTTTCTGTTCCAGGGGCATTAATTTTTAACAATGTTGGAACACAAGAAAAATGCAAAACTTTAGAAATGTACAAAGGAGTTGTGACTACATTTGAGATGGACTCAGCCTGATGACATACGGTGTGTGTGACGTGCAAGCACCTTTTTCAGCTGTGTAAGACTGTAAGATCACCTTTCCAACTACACGATTTTCCATCAGCACCTAAAACTGTATTTCAAGCCAAATTTTGCTTGGAGTGGAATGTTAATGAGTCATTATATCTGGTGATTGGGCCCAATACAGATGTTTTCACTTTCCTTGCAGCCGTACCCCAAACTTGAATATGTTTGAACACCGAAAATAGAAAGCCCTGATTTGAAGGTCAATAATTCAGGAACTTGGTCCTGTACAAGTAGAACATATACATACATATATACACACACGTATGTACTGAGGTTGCAGGCTCATGGGTAGGAGAAGTACAACAGCCAGCACGGGGTGCCTGAAATCAGTACAGCAGGCAGCAGCTGGAACGCCAGCTGCCAGCCACTGCTCGGGCTGTGCTGGTGACAAGGCAGAGAAGTGTTTTGGGACCATGACCTGACTTTGGCAAGGCCAGCCGCAGCCAGGGTGTTTATGAAAGGGGATGTGCAGCACTATACCTTCACTCACTTTAGTGAGGACCTACCATCCTCACAGTGTCTTCTTTTTTAATCAGCCATAAAATCCATCCCTATACATGTTGTGTAAAAGATTTTCCATGCACCCTTTTAGAGAGATTGTCTTCTTTTTTTTTTTTTTTTTCCTCTTCAAACTGTACTTCTTGGAAACTACTTTGCATGGCTTTTGCTCTCTACAGCTATTCAAGCCAAGGCTTTTTTTTATGAAAATGAGAAGCTTTTCTACTTGTTACTGGTAGTAATGCTATGACATGATCAATGCGGCTCTCCTCCTTATACAAATTGCTCCTTCCAAGCTATCTGTCTTGCTATCTTAGTTTTCTCTCCCGTTGCAAAGGCTGGTGACACAAGACTAGCTCAGACACATGACTCGAGATTAATCAGAAGCTTCAGAGTACAGAGAACAATACAGGAGATAAAGGCCAAATTATTAGTAGAATATGCAAACTGAGCAAACTGAGATTCAATTAAAAACCTTTGTACTGCTCTACATTTTTGCTTTCAATTAGGTGGTTTATGGATTCTGATCTTGGTGGCAAGAGCCACCCTCCGTGGTCACTTGGAGGTCAGCAGCCATGGGACATAACGGAGGCTTGAAAACTGAATTATGAAGGTGCCTGTAGCTAATCAGATCTCTCCTAAACATAAAGTGTTTCTTTGGCAACAAGTAAATACTTTAGGTTCTTTAAGATTAGAGAGATACAGTATGGTTGGCCAAAAATAACAGAACATTCAGAAAAGTTTGGCTCCACAGCATATCTCTATCTTGAATAAGCAGATTAAGAATCACTTATTCTAAACTGTTTTCCCAAAAAGAGTGAGCTTTGAATGCCTGACTTGCTACAGATGTACTGGTCAGGAGAAAAGCAAAGCACAAAACCTTAAGGATGAAGCTTTTAAATTCCTGGTTTGTCAGCTCAAACCTTCCAGAAAAATGCAAAATTGACTCTGTTCTCCAATCTGAGCATTGACATTTCTGATTAACTTCACAAGTCCTTCCAGAAATATCCAGCAGCCTCCTCTCCCCTTTTAAAACCCTCTCATGGTGTACTGAGCTTCTCACCATGTCCAAGGGAGGGGGTGGCTGGGATAGCTCATTCCCAATGCAATTGGAACACCTTGCGTAGGGTCACGGGACATGCTCCTTCAGCTCTTTCCACCAAGCCTCAGGAACCTGTCCTCATGCAGAGGGTCTCGGGTAAAAGCCATTGGGAGCACAGCTCCTTGCCCGCCTCCCATGAGTTATCTTGGTGTGCCAAAAGCAGGGTAATCCAAGCGTCCTGCCCTGGTAAACCATTTTTCAGGCAGTCAAACTACTGGTTTCTAGCAGCAGTAGCATTGGGTAGACACAGGGTTGTGCTGGCTGCATTTGCTCCCCCTCACTCCACCTCCTGCGTGCATCCCACCAGCACCCTCTTTAGCAAAGGGATCAGCTGCCTTACACGCAGTATGGTGGGGCAAAAGCATCTATTGGGGCACAGACACAACGAGAAAAGGGTGGTAAACAGAAAGTTAAACAAGGAGAAGGCAGAAAATGGTGAAAGCCCTAAGGGACTGGATGAGGCCAGCAGTATGTGCTTCAGGTAGCAAGCGGATAAGCAGTCAGATGGCCAAAAAACCAACACTGCCATGGAAGGTGAAGAGGTCTTCCAAGCAGGATCTGTGCTTCAGTGGCTTTTTGGGCTAATGCTGGCTGTCTGCCAAGGGTGAGCAGTCCCCTCGGCTGTCAGGCCACTGGAAAAATCTGTTTTCCACTGTGCTGTTCTTCTAGAGCTGCAGTCACAGCTCTCGCACTGTATTTGAGAAGTTTCTGCTCCATTTCACCCTCTGGGGAGTCCCTTTTGCTCTTGAAGCTCTTTTCTCCCTCCATAACCCAGTAACGTCAACAGCACCATCACAGGCAGGAAGGCCTTTGAGGAGGCCATCCTGCCTTTGAGGAGAAGTGAGGGTAAAGGTGTTGGTTACTGCTGACACTGTTACTAATATTTTCTTACTAATATTATTTTACTAATAGTTTGTTATTATTTGATGCTGTCACTAAAAGGTGGGTAGTTTTCAAAGGCAGAGGTTGCACCAGCCCCTACAGATTTTTATGGGGAGTTTGGCACCTACCTGACCCCTACAGTGTTATAGTTCTCCATAATAATAATGAAAAAAATACACAGCACTTAGAGCATAAAAAGGTTATTTTTAGTTTTAGTTTAACTCAAAGGAAAATAAAAGGAAAGGGGAAAAGGAGGGGAAGGCGAAAGGGAAGCAGAGGGGGAAGGGAAAGGCAAAAAAGGAAAAGCATAAAAAGGAAAAGTTGCGCTGGGACATTTCCAAAATTCAAACACAACTTCTCCTCCTGCCCTCTGTAAACTGCTTTCCTATGCACTGGATTACAAAGTTTTCAGGGCTGGATTAGAGGCTGCTATAAAACAGTTTGCCTTGACACAGAACCATATTTAAATTAGCAGTGCCATAAACTGCACTGCGAGGGAGGGCCTGCTCGTGATTCAAGGACATCGTCTTTTGTATAATTTTCCAGTACCATAAATTTCTACCCAAGCTCCTAGCAGAATCGCAATGCTCCAAAATATATTGAATAGATGTCTTTCATAAAATGTTATACATGGAACAGAATTAGAGTATCTGTATCACATTTCCTTAAGATTAGCCTAATTTATATACATGAAGCTCAACAGCATGATTTAAACCCATAGGTCTTAGATGCAATGTTACGTTTTACCTTTCTGAGACCTCCGTGCTTAGCTGGAGGGTGTTTACTGTGATTGAGGTATTTTTCTAAACAGGGAGGCGGATTATTTAAACCCTTTTGGTATGGAAAACCCACAGTTTGTCCACCTCCAACAATCTCTTCTCTCCCCCAGTTGTCACAGCAACAACTTCAGCATTTGAAAGGAATCTACTTCAATAATCTAGGCCTCTGATCTTTGACAGGCTTATAATGAAGGAACAGTTTGTTAATGCTGACATAAACATTTTGAAAACTTAGAGGTGCAATTATTTCATGTTGTTTAGGAAGTCAGCACTACATGGGCAAGAGAACGGCATTCTGCAAAAATATTTATTCATCCAATTTCCTAGCGAGAAAAACAACTGCTGACTGTACAGCTGAACTGAGATTCCAGCCCTGCGGTTTAAGCGACAAGAATTTTTCTTTGTCTCTTGTCCATTTATAGCTCGTTTTTTCCCTCTTATAATCCCATGGCAATCTTCCAGATAATTCTCGGCTCAATCTCTTTTTATTTTAAAAAGACAGAATCTAAAGACCCAGCCTGAATTAGACCCGGTTCTAAGTGGATCTCCTGGCTATGCTGCTCGCAGTTAAGGGGCAGTCAGAACTGCGACTCAGCCAGCCAGCCAGCAGTGATGGAAGTCGTTGCCTGTTTAGCAAACAAAACTGTTATTCTTGCTGGGAGGAGGGCGGAAAGCTGACACGGTGACAAAGTTCCCCGGGCTGTGCTCAGCAAAGTAGCCCCTGCGCCTTCCTGGCAGAGCAAAAGCCGGAGCAGGCGACGAACTCTTTGGAGTCAAAGCCACCGTTGCGCTGGGGAGACCATCACTCTTGGAGCAATTTTCTGCAGTAGCGCGAGGGCTCCAGCAGTCCTCGGGGGTGAAATCCATCATGCTGCACGCTGCACTCTATCAAGCGGGGCTCCGAGAAAGGGTCAAGTGGTCCGCTGCCATGCTGTTTGAGCTCATCAGAGACATATTTAATTTAATTAAGGTTGTCAGCACTATTGATTTTGGCAGTTTCAATTACCGTGCTGTTATGGCTTCTGGATCTACTGATCTGTGATGAGCCCTATCAGCACTGGCACACATTGAGGAAAAAGCCCTTTGTCTCCTTTAAAACCTGACACATCCTGCCATAGGCCATAACTTATTGCTTTTATCCAGCCCAGCTCCTCTTCTGTTCCTCATAATTAATTTCTCATTAGACAGCTCTTTATTGTTTAATTTGTGCAGTTTATAATCAAATTGGGCACATTAATTGTAGCTGAATTTAAGGCTAATGAAAAATAAAGGTTTTCAATAACTTACTCTTCAATTATTTCAGACAAGATAAAATAAAACACTTTAAGAGTTGTCAGCTTTTTAAATTATAAATTAGGTTGTTTAAAGAGCATGGGCATTTAGGAAGCAGTTATCACACATTTAGTAATTATAAATCCTATGCTGCAATACAATTATTAGGATATATTTACAATTCCTCTTAGTTTTTTTCCACCCTGTTGTTAGTTAACTGCATAACATCTAATTGTTGGTGGTTAAAAATAGCATAATCTGAGGTCTCTGGGCCTGGTTCCTCTTCTTCCACAGAGCGAGCTGTAAATCAGAGGCACGTCTGAGGAAGTCCATGTTCGTTACACTGGAACAGAGAGGTGTCTGGGTAAGAGGAAGAGGACCCCATTCGGTAAAGAGTTTATAAAATGCTGATTCTAGGCAGTATTGTAGCATTCAGCCCCTTTCCTTCAAGAAAAGCACTATATGTGATTTATATTTTACACACATTAGGACCAGAACACTAGCTAGCAAAGAATCAGCAGATCCCTCTGGATGTAGACTACAATTTCTCTTACGATGCACATACCTGCATTTTAGCAAGGGGGAAGCCAAGGCAGAGAAACAGCTTATTTGAGAGGCCACGTTGGAGCTGAGGCCAGATTGCTGGAGCCAGGTTTCCTTGGGTTTTCTCTTTTTCAGTTTACAGTGAATGAGGAGGGGGAAGGAGGATGGGAAAAGTAATGGGATGAAAAATTCAGGTGGCACCTGCCTTCTTTCTTGCCAAGATGAAAAACAGGAAAACTGTGTTCCCTTCTTTGCTAAATGGCTGCACCCAAGGCACAGCATCTCAGGGGTGAGCAAGACAAGCAAAGGAACAACGAGCAAGTTTCACACCACCTCTGAGGGAATAGTCGGGGTGCTGCAGGCCTGGAGGTCGGTCATGAGGGGATGCTGGGGGAATTTTATTTCTTGCGTGCTCTAAGATCTTTCATTGCCCAGATGTGCAGGATGCTACTCTGTGTTAGAGTACGGACTTAACCTGACCTCTGAGGGGAGATGGGAAGCTGGGTATCCCAGTTCCTGGAAAAGCATCCTCATTGCCTTGTAAGGGAGTCAGTCACCCTCTCTTTCTTAAACAGCGAGTAGGATAACTCCAGCTGAGCACAGAGAGCTAACATGTGCTTTGGGTCTGAGACCTCATTTCAAATATCCACCCTTACTGGAAGGGATGGGAAATCAGTATTCCACCTCTCACCTGAGCGGTTTAGCTCCCCTTACTCTCTGTGGTATAAACCAGCCTCAGAGAGGAACGGAGAGCAGCTCTCCGGGCAGCGGTCAGGATGCCCACTGGCAGGCTGGGGACCCCTGGCCACAGCATGCGTGCGGTCTGTGTGTGAGAAGCTTTGCACCCCCTGCCTGAGGAACCCAGTGCCCACCCCGGCTCCTGTCCAGTGAGAGCTACTGCTGCGTCTGACGATGGACCGGCATCGCGGAAGGATGGGGCAGAGCCCCATGTATATGGATATACATGTATATACTGTACACAAAATGAGTACATCCACCGCTGCAAAACTGTAAGGCTGGTGCTTTGATCTCCAGTCACTTGGTATTTGCTTTCCTTTTAATTTAAAAAAAAAAAAAAAAGATTATGCTTGTATTGTTTGAAGATTGTAAAATTCATCCACAAGGCTTGTTTACTACCCAAATCCTGTACATAATGAGAAGGCAATGTCAGAGATTTTTCTTCACATATCCAGTTCAAATTGGGATTATTTTCTAATTTCAGCAAAGTATGATTGTCCAAAATTCCTTGGTGGGGATCCTGCCCTTGTGGATTTGTATAAATCTTTGAATTTACGTATTGCTTCCTGTCTGGAACAAAGAGCTCGTCAATATTGCTAAGTATTTCAGCACCACGTATAAGGTCTAGCTCAGAATTATTTTGGAGAGAGGGAGGAGATACTGTTTTCCCAAACATATACTCTGTATCGGCCATCAGTCGAATATGACAACCTCCTCCCACCCAGCGTTTTGGAAGGGGAAGAGAGCACATCGTCCTTCAAGAAGGGTATGAGAAATGCCGGACAGAGGAGCTTGGTCACCGGCACGCAGAGCTGGGGAGCCGGGGAGGGGGCTGCGTTCGCCCGGTGCCGAGTGGCAGGGGGAGGAGAGGAAATCAGCGTGCTGGTGGGAGAAGAGGGCTGCTGGAAACTCAGCGTCTGATAAGGGTACGTGGGAACAGCAGGGAAAAACAGATCAGCAAACCCTGAGCAACATGTGATAAGAATGCAGGACACACTTTGTCCTCGGCCCGACATGGTGTTATCCATGCAGTGAAAGCCGGGGTGCACCTGGTGGGCACCACATGCCAAGGTCACACTCCGTAGGCTGCTTTAAGTTACTCTCCTCTAGCAACTTAGTGTGCATGACACTTCTGAGAGGTACAACCCGTTGCCGTTTTGCTTTTCCTTCACTTAACCTTAAATCCCTGGATATACTTATTTCCAAGGCCCCTGGCCTAAGGTCTGGACTCTTGCTAGGAACCGGTGCCATCCAAGTAGACAGGAGCAGCAGACCTTCCAGGCAGTTTGCACTTTGTCATCACCCTTTTCTTCAAATGACAGCAGTTCAGCTTGTTTTGTGCCAAGTCACCCGCAGGACAACCAGATCCCTTAACTTCTAGCTGGCCTCTAACTGTAAATAGGGCCACCAGACCTCTGCCTATGCACAGAGTAGGCATCTGAACCCTGTAAACCTCTCTCTCTCTTTTAATTTAAAAATAACAGAAAGATTTTTAAAAGGAAATTTATATTAAAAAAATATTAATAATAATTGTTCCCAGGCAAAGTCACTTTCAGCCAAGTTTCAGCTGTGAGGAAACTTTTATTAGCCAAGAAATGAACTCATGAAAAGAGAGGTTTATAATGGAAACAGTGAGAGACTGCCACGGCACTGCTAACAGGTGCCACTGCTACAGCAGTGATGGGGGGAATAAGACTTTCAAAGATGCAATTGCTAGAGCTGCGCCCACCCATGCAGCTAAAGATCTATCACAATTTCTGCTATGAACCTCTGTCTTAAGGCTTTGATACTCGCGTCATAAAAGCATACCTCAGACTGAGAGTGAGAAAATGGAGATACAGCACTCCAGGGCAGCTGGGGAAAAAAAAAAAAAAAAGAAAAAAAGAAAACCCTAATAGTTGTTTTGAAGGATCTTTTTGAGATTTTTGTAATTAAAAAACCCGCACTTCTTTTACAATTAAATTTGGTAGATTATCGGTCAATAGCATTAAGTGGGGAGGGTTCTTTTTTTGTTTGTGGTGTTTTTATTTAGAGCCCTTAAAAAGCCTGTGGCATTTTTTAAGCTAAAAAAAAATCTTACAACTCAATTAAGGGATAACAGAAAGAAACCAGGATTACCTGTGTGTAATTACACAAAGTTAAGTCCAAGAAAACAATATACTATCACAACCCTCTTGGGTAATTTGAGCAGTCTCCATAGGATCTCCAGAGGCAAGAAAAGGAAGGTTGAAACTACAGCTTATACCTGAGCCTTTACTGCAAGATAGCGAAAGTCTCCTAAATCCGAAAGACCACAGAAGTAGATCGAAAGACACGTCCTGTTTTTTTGATCAACATTTTAATAAAGTGTATGCTACAATACTAAGCAAACCCTGGATTGAACACAAATGGGATTCGGTTCTCAACTCTGTTCCTCGAGCTTGCTTGGGACCATTCTGCTCCCATTGACTTCCTCATGTCCACCAACATGTAACACTGCAGCCTGGTGGGAGCTTAATTGCATATACCAGGCTGGCAGTAACTAAAGTCAGCTCGTTGTTCCCATATCTGGAGACAGGAACTAGTATTTAGCACTTCCTCACCAAGGAGGAGTACAGGTTTTTCATATGTGTCAAATTAATCCGCAAGCTGCTTTAAGATGTGAAGACATCCTCATTGCAGCTATTTGCAAATACCGAAGTCAACCAAATACCCTATCACACTCCTGAAAGAATAGGAAAATATGGCAGAAGCGTCCACTAGGGAGAAAAACACCTCGGTCCTTCTTCCGATGTTGTGAGTGGGACTATCTAAACTCGGGGCACTTTCTGACTGACGAACAAACCTGCAGCCACAGTGACATGCTGGCTGGACTTAGCTCTTCATGCTTGGACATTGTATAACTGGCTCAAATTCCACCCATTTAGATTCAAGCTTTTTTAGTCCCCAAGCATGTACTCAAGCTTCAGTGTTTTCAGTGTAATATGTACACATGCACAGCGGTGGATAATGTGATCCACACCTTGACTGTTGAAGAAAATTGGCTATAAACCCAGTGCCAATCACTTTCTTCCATCAAGAAATTCCGAAGGGAAGAGACTGACTCCATCTGCAATTACAATATTAATTTTATTATAACCAACTTTGATTTAAACGTATGTGTGTAGCAGCACAGATTCATACGTACTGGTATATGCCCTTTCAGTAACTCAAAACATATGTCATGTGTTTCTTAAAAGCAGTCAGGTAGAGTGTAGCTACCCCCTTATCACCGCCAGAGTCCCCTACCTGGACCAAGCCTACATATTTATTGGTATTAGACGTGAAGCGGACCTGCCCTCAGCTGTATTTGGTTAAACTTGGTATAAACGGTACCTTTCAATCCTGAGGTTCTTTACCAGCCTGGTGATAAGACATCCGTTCCTCAGTATATTATAGCAGTATATTATAGCCTGTGAGCTGGGTTAATTCACACCAGCTGAACTAGTCCTATATGGACTGGCCAGACACAACACCAAGACCCTGGGAGGCTCCTTGCGCGTTACAGAAATCCCTGGCCTCCCCTTTAGAGCAACCTTTCCGCCCTCAGCACCGTGGAGACAGTACGAAGCATCTGAAGCTTGGGACCTAACCTTTTCTCTTTGAACTTCTCATATTTATTTTTCTATGCCTGAACTATTTGCTTATAAAACTAATGTGGCCAGCAGAATAAAAATGAGCAGTGGCTCCTAGCTTTGTCTTTCGGACTCTGTTTGACACGACACGCTCTGTACACTCAGACAGGGAGTGCACAAGGAGCACTGAAGGCAAGGGTTTGCAAACTGGACACATATGCTACCTCTGTTCATTAGGGGCCAGAATCTATTTTCAGACCAGGGAGCACAGATGTATATTTGTTTTATTTTGCTGCTTAATTTTAAGATACTTATTGCCATTTCCCTGGCAGCAGGGTGTCAGAGAGGATGAGATTGCAAACTCCTAGGAATGACCCTTTCCATTCCTTCTGCCCTTATTTAGAAGTGATGGCCTCCATTTCTTTTTTTATTTTTTCTGATAGAAAAAAACCCCTCTTTATTCTGTCCTTCAGGCAAGTTCACTGAGTCCACTGTATTTCAACAGAAGCTAAAGACATGGTTCTACTTACCCTCCCCCAAAAGGTCTCTATTAATTGTTTTCAAATGTTGGCAGCCATGTGAAACCCTGCCTAGCAAGTCTGGCTCCTTATATGATTTTTATTAAAATTCACTTTGCACACAAGGCACATGAGATTTATGGCTGAAACTAATAGGTTGGTTCTCACTAAGACATAAATCCATGGGCTGTTTATTGAGGCTCATGGACATTGAGAACGCAGGTAATTGTTACTGTGAGTGTTCAGCTTAAAAATAGTCAATCATGTCTCTAAGGAAATTTGTTTAACTAAACATACCACATAAGCTTCTGAAAAATTACTTTATCTGTGATGGTGAATGGAAGGACTGTGCAGGGTAACTTCTGTATCTCATCTGTACAATTTAATTTCACTTATAACACTGTTCAAATTTTCCTCTTGTGGGGTGTCTTATAAAGAGCAAACGTAAAAAGGATCCCACTCATTTTCTTTCCACATGCCTGTTTCAGCCATTCTTGGTTCATACATAAGAATTTCTGCTTTCCTGCTGCTGACCCTTATGAACTCCAGGAGGGTTTTCACAAGTCCAGTTCCTCCTGGCTCGCCTGTGATCACAACCTGCCACCTGAACTCGGTGAATGGTTCTGGTGGCAATGCGCGAGGTGGAGTAGAGCCTGGACCGATCTTTTCTTCTCAGGGTCCGACCACATTGCCATGTGCAGACAATTGCCAGCTAGACTTGCCGGTGAGCCAGCTGTACTCTGGAAACCATTTAGATGTGTTAGCTCAGTCCTGTGCCCAAGCAAATAAGTCCTGCTTCCCAACATTACGTTACCTTTCAGCAAGACCCAAACCTGTCTAAATGGCTTCCAGCTCACATCTGGTTCGCAGCATGTTGGCTCACAGGGGAGAGAGAAGTAGCTCGTGCCACCTGAGTAGATTTTCTACTCTCAGTTGTGCTGGCAGTACGATACTGCAGAGAAGACACACACAACCTTCCTGCTCCAGTGACTAGGTTACCCAAAATAGCCTCCTAATAGCATTTGGGATGACACAGGGCACCTTTTCTGGCCTTCAGTCCTTCCAGAAGGATGTGGGTCTCACGCAGGTCCTGTGCCGTATTTGCCAGCCTCATGTGAATGTCTCAGGTATCCTAGGATGTCTCACGTAGCCCTTGACACCTTTATTTATACACAGCACACCTCAGTGAAATATATCAGATGGCTCCTAAAACACAAATAAGAAGTTGTCCTTACTCTTCTACCACTTTCTGACTAAAGTGAGCTTTTGAGATCAGATATATTTATTACTGTGGTCATATCAAAACCAGTCCAACCAGCTGAACATTTCATGGACTGTTGCACAAACACATGGGAAGGCACAGACTCTGAGACTGCTGAAGTCTCAAGGAGTATTTATGCTATGCAGAAGCACCATACCAAAAAAACAGTATAGCCACATCAGTGTTATTTCGGGTTCAAAATAACCAACCATTCTGACAGATGAGCTCAGCAGCTTGGCACAGTGCTGTACTAATCCAGCTATGCTTCTTCAGCAATCTAAGCTAGCATCTCTGCAGAACATCTGCTTGGAGGTAGGCTTTGTCTCTTTTGCACCGTGCTGAGAAATGCAAAGCAAATCAGCCCTACAAAATAAGGATAAAAGGGTGGAAGAGTGCCTACAGTGCAGCTGACTATAATTTTAGGTTTATACCTCGTTCATTTTAAAATGGTATGTAAATACTGAAGCCCCCCAGACAGCTAAAGAAATACCTAAAATTCCATAAATTCTTTAGCAGATGAAGAATTAGCATGAATACAGACCTCACCAATTTGCAGGAGTTTTGGTGCCTTTATGTCAAAGATGTTTACCCTGAGTTTCTCATACAGCCCGGTACTGCTGGTTAGACACAGAAGTAGACATTTTCTGAACAATTTCTTTCCTTCTCTGCCCCAGTTTTTCCTTCTTGACAGACTGTTTCTCTTTCACTCCTTTTTACAGCATTTGCTTAGTAGTCTATCAGTTATCTAAATCTGTTAGGTTGTTGTTTGCTGACGAAGTCTCAACGCTCTTGTCTGATCTAGTGAGTAGGTCAGCAAGGTTGTGTGTCCTGGGGACTTGGGGAACTGTATGGAGATGACCTCTGACACTCATCAAAGGCTCCACGGCACTGTTTGGCTCCTATCGGTTTAATCAGCTGGCTCATTCCCGCTCCTTCGCCATTCACGACATTACTCGTATCCCTCACCGCCTGCCTTTCAGAACAGGCAGCCCTGCTTGCACGCTGCTCCTTCACACTGAGTTTGGCTCCTGTGCATGGGCCTCGTGCAACGTACCATTCATTCTCTACATCACCCACATTTCACAGAAAACTTCCTTCGCGCTGAAAGGAAGGGCAATGAATAGGAAGCTTTCTTTTATTTCTGAGACACAGAGGTCAATATTATTAATGAATCTTTTGTGGCAGTTTAAGGTGATGCTTAAACTGTGAAGTCCATGTCTCTGGTACCTGCTTTTCAAGAACCAGAAGTGTTTTTAAAAAAAAACCTAAAACTACAAACCAAATAATATTTCCATGAAAATGTGATGAAAAACATACAGAAAGTTCTAGTGAAAAAAAGAGCAAAGAAAAACTTTCTCAAAGTGTTACTTAATTAAAAAAAAATTAAGACCTCATAAAATATTTTTCCATTTTTTTTTCTGTGGTATAAAAGTCAGCAATTTATCAATAAAGCTGGAGAAGCTGTCCCAGGTCCCTCACTGCTCCCTAGTTAGCTCCGCATTTGGGGAACACGTACTCTGGGTTACTTGATGCCGAGGCTACGAAACCTGGCTCCCCAGCTTCTGCACATACCCTGCCACTGCGTCTGGGCCTGCCAGTGGAGGACCTCAAACTTCAAAGAAATGAAGGCTGCACAAAAATGTAAAACGTGACAGCACTACCCCTTAAAGTATACTAGGGGCTTTGTGCAGGAAAACTTCTCCTCTGTGATTTTTCAGCTAGATTACAACACAAAGACACTCTCATATCATGGATTACTTCATTTTATCCAGCTGTAAATCTCCCCAAAACCACTAGAATCTAAAGCCTGGTTGAGAACTAAGGCTACCCACAAACCCTGCAGCCTTCTGATGAAACAGCTTGTTTTCCCATTAGATAAAGGACAAATCTTGTGTTCTTCTGTGTTTCAACCATGCAAGTGAAGAACTCAGAGTAACGTTCCAAGTGAGTTTAGATTAGAACGTGGCCACTGCAGCCACTGCCCCTTCAGACGCCGAGAGGTATCCCACAGTACATCATAAAAACTACCCGCAACACAATGAACTCCAAACAATGCCAGCAAGGCTCAGACACCTTGTCTGCAATGAAAAGATTATAGTATAATGCTGTGTGGACATCGACACAACAGCATGAATGCACTTAATTGGAGCAGTATCAGCTCAGCTAAAGAAATATAAGTTATGCTGACAATACTTCTCTGTGCAAAGAAATGCTTAAATAGTCTGAGCTGAATGCATTTTTTTTGCAACACGAGAGAGGTAGAAGATTATATAAATTACCGCAGTTAATAGCCTTTTGATTCATCGTCTCACAAAAAGAGAGAGTCTGAAGCGATTCCTGAGGTGGATAAATTCTGTTGTATAATGTGAGGATCAGTCTTGTAATCCTTGCTAAATCAACAGCTCTTTGCTCCCATTGAGCTCAAAACCTGTCCTGGGAGAACAGGAAGAAAAGCAGTCTTTCATCATAGAAAACAAAACTATTTCTAAATATTTGTTGCTTTTTTTTCTGTAAATCTTCATTTTCTTTTTTGTAATCTTCATTTTCTGTCATATATTTCAGAGTGTTTTCTTTTTTTCCTAATCTTTACTGTTCATTCTACCTGCTGAAGTGGCAAATTAGACTAGCAATCTAATTAGCAATTGTATTTGTCTACTCTGAGACGCTTGGCAATGACCTGTTAGTATTGACTGTTAAGTTTCCTTCTGTTTACTGAACACTTTTAGCCACACAACCTTCACACAATACACTCTTTAAAGTACATGGGTTTGTTTTCTTTAATAACTAAGATAAAGTATATAGAAGGCAAATATGAGAAAGTGGTGTTTCACATTTTTATGTCGATACTTTAGCAAACTATCAAGCTGCAAAACGTACACTGTTGCAATGAAATTAAGAGTTGGGGTTTTTAAACTTGTATTTATGAGGCGCCAGCTCTTCAGCTGTTCTAGGTTATGAAGGTTTTCAATAGAGGAGGATCTACCTCTTTTGGTGTGTAAACTACGTGGGGTTTTTCCGCCTTCTCATTCCCTCCACTGAGCTGATGAGATTTCTGCAATTAAATTAAAATTCTTGATGTGAATCAACAAAATAACTGGCTGTCCATAGTGTGTTAAAGATTGGATCGACTCCTTTGAAGGCCCAGTATGATAAACCCCAATGCTTATTTAATGCTGTTTGTCGGTATATATCCACATCACCGTCACACAGGAAGCAAGTGCGATTATCTATTTGGGAAACTGAGGCATGAACCTGAAGCCTCAGGTCAATAGCAGAGCCAAGATGTGAACGAGGGTCTGTCGTGCTCCAGATTTTGGATCCATCCTCTGATTTACCCTGTCTTAGGCAAGGAGGGAATGCTTCTGTAATTCTGTCATATATTTTTACTTAATAATAATAGAGATTGAACCAGTTCACCACGATCATAGGTGAATTCCTTAAAAGCTTCCTTAAAGCCACTTTTTATTTTCTGTATTACTTTCCCAGAAGTATCTGGGTCGGGAGCCCCTGGCTTTGTGCCCCTGCAATGATATGGAAAAGAATGGGGTTCCTCTTGAGCACAGCCTTGCACCCGTGCAGAGCAGGTACAGAGAAAAGCAGGGGTGTGCAAAGAGAAAGAAGAACCAAGATGACCACGAACAGCATTCAGTTTTGTGTACCTGTCCCATTTTTTCCACTAGCATGTGAGTAAAGAACTGGAACTCCCCCCTAAACTGCTGGTCTCACTTTTACTGTGCCTTTAAAAAGGTAGGTGGAAACCAGTTACCTTGTCTACCTCTTTTATCGGAGCAAAAAGCCTCCTCCACCTGCACAACAGGCTAGCCTCAGCTTTATTTAGTTAGTTAATTACCACCAAAAAAGTTACGATACAAATGTACATACCTCAGTTAGTAAAATACGTTACACAAAAAAGAAATATTATACTTTAATAGCTCAATTAAAGTCATATGTTAATACTTTGGCTCTACCATCCATAGCTTACCTTTCTAATGGATACGGATTTCAATGGATTTTTCTACAAAATTGTAAACTCTTAAAAAAAGAGGAAAGGGTTTTAAAAATTAATATTATTTTGCATTGGTTTTAGGAGCTTTTCATTTGTGTGGGGCTTTTAGTTTTGTTTCTTTCAACATGCACAGTAGAAATGAATGGAATGCTTAAAACTAAAGACCTTTCAAAAGACACTTGTGCTTTTGTTTTTATTGGGGATTGATGGAGGCTGCAGTCAGGCATAGTGTGCTTTTTTAAAGGAATTCAAATTAAAGAGATGATTCAGTAATATAATTACTTTTCATGTCCACATTATTGCCGCTTCTCTGTTTATTAGAACATGACCTATATGTCAAGAAGTAATATTTTGTACCAGTGCTACAATGCATAAGACTTTATAGAAAGTGCCCTTTGATCCAAATTATATGCCCTTTGCACATTAAAACAATTGACACTGAAGTACTTTATGAAATATGTGAGAACTTATAGTTGTATGGAGCATCAGAGTCATTAAATGGTGCCACACAGCCTGCACAGAAGTCAGCCGCAAATTAATAATTCAGGAGATCTCCCAGAATCACAAGGTGGAATTTTAGAGAGTGGCTACTAATTCATTCAAAGATACAGGAATGGTAAATGTCACTTGTTATTTTTGTTTTGTGACCAAATAAAGCTTCTGGGACTAAAATCCAAAGGCGTAGGGAGGTAATTTTATTAATGTACTGATAAGCCAGTGACAATGGTGATAATAACGTGCTGCAAGTATCCACGTGGGTTAATGGCACAGAGGCTGTGCCTTCCTGGAAGCCAGCTTGTTTGACTGTAGTGTGATGGGCTCACTATTCCAGTAACTGTGCTATGCAGGAGATCTTTAAGAGCAAAGAATAAACAAAATAGCATGTTAAATAGGGAGAAACCTATGCCAAGCTTCATTTGGCACCTTTCTTTGGATGCTGCACTAGCCATTATTTAGATGAACCTTGGCCTCATGTCCAGATAAAGGAAACAGATCTGTGAAAGCAGCTTCAAGGGTTGTCTGGTCAGAAATGGGCCAGAGCCACTAATCCTGTTTTTAAGCTTTTGCCTACAGCAGTTACACGCTTGAGTTTTTAAGAGAAATGGGACAAAATGTAGCTATACTCGGAACACTCTTGCTTCAAGCAGGTACAATTGGAGTTAGGAGGCTAAGTGATTCAGAGCCCTCAGTCACAAGCTTTCCTTCATTCGTCGGACTGGAGAGTCATCCAGGTCCCGGTGGGAACTCTTCTTGGTGACCACCTAAAAACTGTACCAGATAGGACTTGGAGGTTCTTTTCAACCTAATATACTATACTATTTACAAAGAGGTACACAGATAAACTCTGTCAACCAAGGCCTTGAAAGAAAATCAATCTTGTTGCACAGAGGGTCTGTGTAGCATTTGCTATACTGGCACTATTTCGGAGTAAACATCAGCCATGCCAACTAACTGTGGCAAATACTGATGCTTGGGACATGGGGAGAAGAAAAAGGAAGGGGGGCAACAGAGAGAATAAGAGAAAGTTAAAGTCATCTAATTAAATTTCTAATCCAGGTTTACATAATTAAGCAATAACGACTATGGGGAAGGGTATTTCCTGGCAGTTAATGACCGGCTGGAGGATTTGAGGGCTTGAGGTAAAGCCAAGTGTTCTTAACACTGTCAGTCATTAATTGCCAGGAAATGCCCGACTCAGGAGGTTATTACTGCTGTTATAAACCAAGAATAGAAAAATATAAAGAAAAAAGACAGTAATTACCTTTTCAAAGTGTTGAAAGCTGAGCACTGAACTGCCTGTCGCTATGGAGAGAGAGTTTTATTTATAGCATCAGTTCCTTGCTAGCATTTAAAGACTGCCCCAGTACCCAAAGGAGGGCAGGAGTTAGTTCTCAGGGCTCCATTAGGTATATAATTGGTAATTCAGAACATCAGCTCTGTGCCACGGGCCACATAACATCTGCAGACATCAAGAGTATCACAAAACTTTACAACGCTGATTACAAAATACTGGCAGCCACTCAAAACATTTTATAGTTACACATACCTTCAGAAAGCATTTCCAGTAGTTTCTGCTTTGATCTGCAGAGTGTGTGTCTCTAAATAGGATCCTTGTAATGTCACATTGTGCTGTTTCCTAGAAATTAAGTACTTAGGGACCAGATCTTTAAAACTGATTAATGCCATAGGTCTACTCAGCCAGACTGCGATCACTAACTAATTTTACAATTGTGTAGCTATTGATTTCATTGGAACAGCTCCTGATTTACACCAGTTAGTATAAAGAAGGAATTCAACCCATAGTGTGTAACAAATGCAAAACCCCAAACCTCCTTCTTGCCTTCTTTCAAGCCTCTGAAAGAAATTATTCAATACGTGATTCCTAAAGCAGCTAAAAACAAAAGTAATTTTGTTCCTTTTAATATTCATTGCCTAAAAGACTCTGTTGCTTTTTATGGGATACAGTATTTGAAATTTGACCAATGCTTCAATGAACACAGTCTTCCAAATGAATTGATCAAAAACTTAATTTCTACTGCTTGACTAATTTTGAACAATAATAATAATAATCATTAAAAAGTCCAATAAAGGACTTAGGTACCTAAATCAGGTAGGCACCTAAAGCAGGACCGAGGTGCCTGACAATAAAGTGGTAATCCAAAAATGTATTGCTTCATTTTGACATCCTGCTAAATTCACAGATTGTCAGATTTATAAATTCTGGTTCTGTGCAAACACAGGGTCTGATCTCTTACATATTCTCACAGCAGATGAACCAGACATTGATAGAATCATTTCATTTTAAAACAAAATGAGATGGGTACAGGTTGTTTCTGCTCCCAACTCTCCTCTCCTCCACCTCGCGTAGCAGCCTGGCAGTATGAGTACTCAACCGGGAAACAAGTACTGTACAACATCAAACACTGAAGGCAGGTCCCTCTAATCTCTGCTGAGTGCCCAAGCCATTATTACAGGGTAAGGATTCCTCTTGTGCTTGATTTCCAGAGCCATTAATCTTGCATCCTTTGCTGACTGCAGCAGAGATCAACAGAGGGGTACTTGCGTTTCTTTATTTGTCCACATTTTAAACAGAATCCTGGGCCTTCTGAACCAAAACAAGCTCTTACATCAGGACTGATTTTTGAATCATGGATCTTTAGTCACCTCTCTATCAACGCAAGCGTAGAATTTTATGCTTAGTAAAATTAATATACTTGGCATAGTATTTATGCTTCAGAGAAGGGTGAAAATAACCCCTCCCGAAGCGGGAGGGGTCCCTTCTCCTTCACCCCATAATTTTCTTTCAGTGTACCATCCATTTGGAGGTTCAGCTACACCACTGGCTGTAGGCAGGTGTGATCTTGCTTTGTCTGTTCTGTGAGGTGGCTGGATGTGAGCCAGGTGCTGTCTAGAAGCTATATCAGTTGAAGCACTGTGCCATGCTCATGTGGCTGTGCAGCTCCTGGATTGAAGTGACACGTATCACCCAGAGCCAACTAATGGCAGAGAGAACAAGTCTTCAGTCTGATGACCAAAGTAGGAGCTGCCTAACTCTCCCCAGAGGCTTTGCAGCCGGCTTACATGCTGAGTATATGAAATCTGGGTTTAATCCTGGGCACCAAACACCTAAAATTTAGAGGCTACAAAACCTTCATTAAGTTTAGGTGACATTAAAGGCCCATAAAATCTCCTATACTTTTCAAACTACTCCTCGACCTACTATTCAAGAGAGATGCTGCAGCATCTTCACTGTAAGCTGCAGTCCACCAGAAGCTGGGCAGTCCTTCCCAATTCCTGAATTTAGTGCCTCAGCCTTGCAAAATTAATAATTTTACTCAGAGATGACATTTCTTCTATTCTGGTGCATGGGCCAATGAGGTACTGGATGATGTATCAGGAGACGTACCTGTCACAGCCAATGCAAGGACGTAGCAGAGGGCTCGGCGATGTGCTGCGGTGAGGAATGCTTTGGGATGGGATTCTGTTTTGAATATGATGGTGTGGCTTCTCTCCTGCTCGGTGATGTCACGCGGCAGACACAGCTGGCTGGCAGATGTGGCCAGCCAACCTTATCTTGTATAAGAAGTGGTGGGGTAGAGGAGAGGCTGTGGTGCTGCCCTGTGCATGCATAAGACACAGGCCTAGATGGGGAAGAGGAAGGTGAAGATAGAGCCATTGGCTTTATCCCAGGAGAATCAGTATGTCTGCATTTGCAGGAGAGGGGAAAGAAAGGGTGATTTTTTTTCCTTTGGTCAGTGTAAACTTTTGGCCTTTGGGTCACAGTGTCAAGTTTTTCTTTATTAAATCATGATAGCTTCCAGATTTCTTGCTGAAGTATAATCATATAAATTCTTCTCTTTTTCCTCACAGAGCATATAACATAACTGTACCATTCCATAGCATAGTTTTATCTCTAATAGTTCAATAGTTATATCCTTTCCTCTTCATGAGAAAAAAGGTCTATCCTACACATAAGATCAAAAATGCTCCTTCTAGACCATTTTCCTATCTGTTACTTTGCCTTCTTCACTCTGGATTCTTTCACTCTCCCCTTCTTCTCCGTTTCATAAAGTACAGGAAGTGACATACAGCCAGAATCTTGGAACAGACTCGTATTCTTGCAAACACCGCTACATAATCTTCTTTGTAGATGTCTTTAGGAATACTTTCATTGAACTACCCAGTATGTTCACCAAAGCAACTAGTCAACAATGTGTCTTTACCTGTTTTTATCCCAGTATTTATCCTAATGACCAAACCCAGCTGTGAATGCTGTCAAACATTTGAGGACCTCATGGCCAAAAGCAGTACAGCTGTGGCCATATGTGTCCTTTCATAAGAAACAGGAAGGAAAAACTGGACTTGGCGTTTTCCCATTTGAATCAGGGATGTGAGACTGTCAGCAATGATCCCACACTCTGCCGATTCCAGATTCCCCAGCACACGTCAGGTAGTCTGCTTCCCGTCCTTTCGGAAAACTTCTGCAAAATGACAGCTGTATTATTAGCTTTTGTACGTGTTTAGCTTAGTTTAGCTCCGCTGCCTAGGTTGGGAAAGGAAACGTACAGCTATTTTCAAGGGAGGGTATAAGGCAAAGGACTAAGGAAAACTTTCATGGAGCCTTAAACCAAAAGATGCTTGTATACAGAAACAGCCAGAGAGCTGTAACTGAGCTCTTCCCTGTCTTGCAGGCTTGGGAATTGGGCACACATGGCTCCTTCACATTCTAGTTTTGAACAACCAAGCATTTAGATACCTGCTGGAGTTCACTCAGTTTGACTGTTAGATTTACTACAAACCCTAGAGATTATTACAGTTTCTCTATTTTTCTAGCAAATATTTAAAAGTAACAAATTATAAGAAACTGAAAATATCAACTTAGGAAGCTGGCATTGCACTGGTAACGACACTTTCTTACTCTGTGGCATAGTTCACAGGGGGAACAATAACCCAATATTGCAAAATCTGATAAATTTCAGATTTATTATATACAACTAGAGCACATTATCCCATAGCCTGAGGGTCAGTATGTTTCACAACACGTATGATAAGCTTTACCATTTTATATCTAATGCCCATCATGAACTTTTTAAGCAGAGATAAACCTGATAACAATTATAACTGTACAGAGCAGTAGAGATTATCCTCAAGCTTGGTTCAACAGCTAAAAATATGCTTTTTCTCTAAAGCCACGGTAAATTAATTACTCATAAAAAGAAGAACATTCAACTTTCATGCAACTTCTTACATTAATGAGCTGTTCCATTAGAGAATTTCTATACATTTGGGTCCCTAAATACAGTCATTACAGGCAGAGTGAATGGGAATATATCAATAGCTGTTGTAGCCTGTACGTTATCATCTACAAAACTGAAATGCCACACCTGCACCAGCCTGATCGGGTATGCAGGCTTTGGCAGACCTGAGATTTGTGTTAGTAGGAAAAGACAAATCTTAGAATTGAGGAGAAGCTAGAATTTCTATTTCATAAGGCTTTCAGTACATTCACTTCTTGACTGACCAGAAAGACTTTCAAATTAAAACAAAATGCATAAGAGAAAAATGCCAGAATTTTTTTATGTAGCTCAAAACTTTAATTTAAAGAGAAGTAATTTTCTTCTTTTTAATTTTGACTTTCCAGATATAAATTATATAGTATTAACTAGAAGAGAAATAAAATATTTTTATGATCAAAACATTTCATATCTTTGCTCAAGAGCTGTTGAAATGGTACTTTTCAGTATCTGCAGACTCTCCTAATTTTCTTTCCTCAAAATAAATATTAAATAAACACAGTTTTATAAGAGTTTCACTTTGGTAAATATGTTGCATATAAATAAGAGATTTTTTATTTAAAAATTAGTAAGTGCTTTCAACAAAAAAAGATTTTTTTCAATGTACCTTTTTTTTTTAAATGGAAACCCTTTCATACTGGATATACATTTTTTTCTTACCTTTTCCCTTTCATCAATGTACAAAAAGATAGAACTTTTTAATGAACCTTTTTTCCACCAAAGTGAACCTCTTTCAGAAAATGTATGTTTGAGTCCAAAAGACATGAAATGTTTTCCCAAACCATACATTTTAATGAAAAACTTTATGTGGTGGAAAAGACATCTTCTGTTTGAAAACAAAAAGAAAAAATGTTTTATGATAGATTACCAAATTATGGATCAGCACTACATTAAAGAATATGAATGGTATTGATTTTTTGTGTGTGCATGATAAAAGGACAGACTCAGAAGTAAGGCTTTACTTTGAATTCCTAAAATGTACTTTGAGGAGAGCATTAACTCACCATCTGATTATTAGACATCAGGGAGCCAACATTAGATTCACAGAGTGAAAGAGTGGATATCTGTTATTATTTTCTGGCAGCATAGTGCACAAATATTACAAAGCCAATACTCTGACTTGAGTTGGATTTTCCTGGTGTTTAGATCTCACTATAATTCATTTATGGGGGAGTACCATCACGCTACAAAGTCAAACAGGCCTCACCACAAAAAAGAAAGGATCTGTAACACTTGTCATAGATCAACATAAACCTCCAATGGCATTAGTTGCTCAAAATGTGATCAGTAACATGGACCATGTTATTTTTAATAAGATCAGAACACATAACCATTGCTCAAGCTAAAAAGCTTAAAGAAGTTGTGTACTGAAAGTATGAGAAATGATGCTGATGCTGAAGTACAAGTACAGTAAACCCAAAGGCCACAGAAAGAAAGCAGCAGGCTTTGGAACCCATCTCCAAATCCCAAACGGAGCCCAAGTTACTTACTTCTTGCACATCTCACGTTCAGTTGAACAGCTCAATGCATTGGTCTGTTGTGCACTGTCTTCTGCTTGTACTGCTTAATATTGCACAAGGCTCATGTCTGATAGCTGCAAAGGCTGAGATGCAGCTCAGCAAAATTCTCAGAGCTTTCTTGAAAGGTCTGGCTAGCGTGTGATGGGATCTCCCATGATACGGCATGGCTGCTTCTTCACAGTCTCAGTGTTCTTCTGTACCTCTCGCTGCTGGATCTCTGCCTTGTGTTTCAACCCACGGGTTCAATAGCTTTGGAAATGAACTCCCAGTTGAAAAAGAGAATTTGGAAATATCTTTTTTTGCTCTGAGAGCAGGAAAATGTACATAGGGCCAAAACATGGTTTGACATGATGCATCCAGCAGAAATGGATAGGAAGTGCTCATGTTTGTGTTTAATTGGAAACATCCAGCATAGGTTATTCTTCTAACGTTAAAAAAAAATGAATCACTCTTTCAGGTACATGACGAAGTATAATAATGTAAACTGTAGCTAGTGGCTCACAAAAATTTCCTTACCAGATCATTTCTACCAGTATTCTTGAACATGTTACTAAATGATCAGCAACAGGTAGCGTTGTGTGATAATATGAACAGAAGTTTTCTCAGACAAGATCATTAGAGATTAATGTCATCTCTACAGCACAAATGGCTGGGTTTAGTGACTTAGTGTTTTCATCATATGATAACCAATCCACAGTGTGTGGTATTCCACATACCTGTTGAAATTTATCACTTCACTTACCCTTAAAAGAAACAGAGAACCCAACTAAAACAAAGCAAAACAAAATAGAAGTTAAACAACAATTCCTGCTACCTCTCGACTCTGGATACTACCTACAACCAGAATAATATCTATTGCCTTTCTGAACCTTTCCTGTGGAGGCCTCTTACTCCTGCAGTCTGCAGACTGCAAGTCTTCTATTAAAGGCAGGGTTTCCAAGCTGCAGGTCCATCAGAGGAGGATGTTGCTCACAGAGCTGAACTCATGCATATGCAGCACAGAGCCAAAAGGAGATGCCGTCACCAATACTAAAGCAGCCCTAATACAATGTGAAACTAAGGTGAAACTCATGAGGAACCACAGGCCACCATTTTGGCTGCATGAAGCTGGTGAAAGGCAGCACTGCTGCTAACACTGCTGTTCTCGCTGTGGAGCATCCCCCTTCCCTTTTGCCCTGGCAGGCCACTCCACGCCTTTGTCATTCCTTCCATTGTGCCAGCATGAGAGTTTGTACAGCTGAACAATGACTCAGTGTGGGGAACTGATCCAACTGAAAATTAACTTTTTTCTTTCTTTTTTTTTTTTTTTTCCTGGCTGTGTTACGTCTACCCTCTCTCAATTCTGGTTCACTGTGTGGCCACAAAAAAAACTTGTTCAAGCAAAAGGAAAGCTCAGCAAAAAGAAAGGAACAAGTACCACGACACTGAAAGTGCTAGATTTTATTAACTGAAAATGATCCTATGGAGCTGGAGAAGTAAAGGCTACTCCCAGCTACAAAACTAACTTGCAGTACGGTGCGTGGCAAGTTGCTCCAAGTCTCTCTTCCCAATTTCAGTCTGTTTAGACTATATGTTCTTCATGGCAAAAATGTTTTTCTTTTTATGTACTCGTGTAATTAATTCCTAGTCTAGGTTGGGGAACTGTGGTAATAAAAAGAAATAAAAAGAATGATTTCTGAGGGCAAAAGCAATTTACCTAAGGGATTCATATTAGCTAATGGAAATGCAAAGCAATCATCACCTCATGCAGTACTGCCCTATACTGAAAACTGCAGAACATGATATTCTGTTTACCAGTGAGATCAAATTTCTTCATCAAGTCAAGAAACCCATGTGAAAGACATCTGTCTCATAAAGGAATTTGCATCATCTACAATCTCTTGAAAATTTGAGTTATATTTGTCATTAGAAATGCTACAGATTTGTTTTCTTGTTCAGAAGGTAAAATTATCTAAACACTTTTATCTCCATCTTAACTTTTTAGGCTACCTGGGCATACATTTAGTAATAAAATTACCAAAACTGTTCTTTGGTGTGATCTGGGGATAGGAAGAGGGAGATATACCTCGCAGATTATTTTTATAACCTTTACATCAGCATATCAGAGCCATATGAATGGATTATACCTGAGACAAGGAAGTTGTTCCACACATGAAGAAGTTTTAACAAGGGGTTTCTAGGTCCTCCTGTGGATCCTCTCTGGCACCTCATCATCTTAGAGACTTCAGTGGGGTCATCAGTGCTTGAGGCTTCACTTCTGCACAAAGACTTTTCCCTGAGTCTGTGTTTCTGTTTCCCTTTGCTGCAAACAATGCTGATGGAGAAACGATGTGTTAGTTAATTTTCCCCTTGAAAATGCACAAGGTTATGTATTCTAGCTTTTCCTCCACACCTTTCTGGTTACTGGAGAGCATTTCACAAAAAGGAGGATCTCTGCATATTAGCAGACGGTTACCCTGGTGATGGAGACACGGTTCAACCAGCGTCCCTACCCTCCGACTACTGATGGAGTTAAGCAGCGATGGCATTAGTAGGAAATACCGCTGTAGGACAAACCAAGGAGAGAACACTATTCTCTCTTTCCCTGATTTAAATTAGTAGCAACTGTGCTGAGCATGATGCAAATTCCACAAGCAAGAGAAGATTCTTTTCTTCAGGGACCCTGTAGGCTGTACTCTTCATCCTATATCCAAGTGCTGATGCTTTTGAAAAATCATTTTTGCTTTGCTAGTGTCCCAGTAGGAGTTTAAGAAGTCAGTTGCAGCCAATTGTACTTTCTCCTTTCTCTCAAAAGGGGATAAAGCTTTCAAACGTTTTGAATAAACTGTGATTACATCTTCATTTGTCAGTAATGGGATTACCATGCTGATAAAAGAGACTTCAGACAAACATACATGTTTAAGATTGGTGTAAATTACCCAAAAGGGTCGGGAAAATCCTTTGGGCTCATCAGAGCCCACCCCTCCCTATTCGAAAGCTGGCTGGCACCAACAGCCCTGAATAGGCTGGGACCAGCTGACAATTCCCTGCTGGGGGTTGTGGCTGTTTTCCTGTGCACAGGCTCGCTGAACTGGAAAATACAATTATACACATCCAAGCTCGCAGTTAGTTTTTTGACTATAGCTAACAAGCTAAAGATTTTTCAACTAATTGATTTTATTTCTGGATGAAGAAGACGTCATAAATCTCAGTCAGCTAATAATGATTAAGAGATAAAGACAACCTGAGAAAAATATAAGCACTGCTGTTGCTAAATGCCGACGGACTCCATGGTGAGATAATCTTTTTAACATGGCGACCCATCCCACATACAAAATGTTTGTCCGAAGAGCCACTTGTGAAGGAGAACAAATGGGGAAATCTGAAAGCAAGCAGGAAAGATATGAGTGAGAAATGAAACGCAGATTCAAATCCTGTTAGGGTTAAAGAAAAAAAAATGCTTGAAAATAATCCCACTTTGAGTCTTTATAATGAATTGCATATTACAATACAGAGGGATTGCTCAGGAGGATTCTAAACCTCTGTAGAGAGCAAGCATAGGGATTAGTTAACTCTACAGTTGTCTTTAACTTTATGAGGTCTTGATTCTGCCATCCATATACCTTTTCAGTGGGTTTTACTTGTATTGGCATCAGTGGGATTCCTTGTTCGGCTCAATACTACCCAGAAATGTATGGGCTGCAAAGCAACATGTTTATGTTGGAAACTGAGAAATATAATTTGAGTGTGTGGGTTAATCTAGTGGGGAATAACTTCACTGAAGTGAACTGAATTACATCAGAATTACATATGCAAAACTCAGGAAAAAAAAAAAGGGCAAGAAAAAGTATGGTTTGGACAATTGCTATATATAATACACAGCTTTGAGTAACTAGCCAAAAAACATGTTGTGGTAAGATTGGTCAAAGATTTGCTGATGGCAATTTTTACATCTGACATCTTTTCTTGAATACATTACAATTCTCTGTGGGAATTCATCGAAGTAGTCAAAATTTCCTACTAGAATGAAGCAAAGCTTTTGTTTTGTTGTTATCTTTTTGCAGGATATAATAAACTTCTGATTAAGTTGCAGTACGTAAAGAATGTTTCATTCTGGAGAAAAGAAAGTCTGGGTTGAACTTTTTCTTTCAAAGTTTCAGAATCTTCTGTAGAATGGATTTCCATTACTTTGACCTCGCACAATATGTCTGTAGATTAGTAAACTAAATGTATAAGAACTAAAGCTAGATTTTGCAAGCCTTTCTAAAGGCTTAGTTCAAGGATTGTGCTACATATATGCATAAGAAACAAAAGCAATGGCGTTCATTATCTCTTTATCCGAAGACCCCTGCAAAGGTCCTATAGTTAGAACCTTAATTTGAATATTGGCTAGGACTTGCCGTAATTTAAACACTGTTGTTGCTGAACATTCTTCATTTCCGATGAAGTGAGGTGAATGACTTTTAGGCAGTTAATTTAAAATCTTGATAGAGGAGCCCATATTTTGAGGAAAAAGGGAGGGCTGATATTATGACAATCTCTGTTTCTTATTCAGGAAAAGGATGTCCATCATGCCAAGATGCAAGCAAATCTAAATAAATTAAAGACTTTTTCCAAAGATCCCAATATCAAGGCAGGATACAACAACTAGCTAGAGTAACTAATGAGGAGTAGCATGAGTAAAATAAATCTTTTAAGTTTCTCCTGAAGATTTCTTTAGCTACCACTTATCAGTTTCCCTACGATCCTGCCAGAGGAAGTAAGTTTTGAGGAGCCAATGGCTTTACCTGAGCAGTTCAACATATTCTGTGCATAAATGATGGTACGGAAGAAAAGAAGCACATGCAATATTGAGAGGGCGTTGAGTTGCCAACAGTGCTGATCATTAACTGGTGTAATAAAGTTGCATGTAACATGTTGAAGGAGGAGAAGGACTGAAAGAGAGAGATGATATGATCAGAATGTCATGGTAAATATATTTACAGTTATAAAGAAACTATCTGGACAGATATGTGATCATGATGTAAACAGCAAGGAAGCCATAGATGAGAAGATTACAGTCGTCAGCTTCTTCTGGTTGGTTTTGGAAGAAGAATCATAGAGTCACAGAATGGTTTGGGTTGGAAGGGACCACAAGGATCATCTAGTTCCAAGGCCCCTGCCATGGGCAGGGACACCCTCCACTAGACCAGGTTGTCCAAAGCTCCATCCAACCTGGCCTTGAACTTTTCCAGGGATGGGGCCTCCACAAACTCTCTGGGCAACCTGTTCCAGTGACTCACAGGGAAGAATTTCTTTCTAATGTCTCATCTAAATCTCCCCTCTTTTAGTTTAAACCCATTACCCCTTGTCCTATCACTACACGCCCTTGCAAACAGCCTCTCTCCAGCTTTCCTGTAGGCCCATTTAAGTACTGAAAGCTGCTGTAAGGTCTCCTCAGAGTCTGTGATTCTGTGATTCTGTGAGTCTTCTTTTCTCTGGCTGAACAAGCCCAGCTCTCTAAGCCTGTCTTCATGGAGGTGTTTCAGTCCTCTGATAAGAAATTTGATAAGAGAAGTCAAGAATTCAGAGAAAGCAAAATAGCAAGGTTTTTGTTATGGGAATGATGAAAATTTGAAGTCAAGAATGGGTTTCCAGAAAGAAATCATAGAATATCCCGAGTTGGAAGGGATCCATAAAGATCATCAAGTCCAACTCTTGGCTCCACACAGGACCAGCCCAATCAGAGCAGATGACTGGGATTCCAGGAAATGGAATCACAGCTGACATCTGTCTTTGTAGTGACAACTACATCTGTGCCAAAAAAGGAGAAAGGAAAAGAAAACCTGACATTCTGACAAGCATTAACAACTTGGCAAGTAATAGGTTTGAATATATCATATTTAAATGGACAGATAGATAGGCGTAGTATAGATGAAAGGTATTAGAAGATATTGGTGAAAATAACAGACATAAAGAGAAAAACAGATTTTTGAGTGTTTACCTCAGGAAGAATAGTAGAAACTACATAAGAGGATGAGGTTGTAGAATCAAAAAGTTGAGTGAAAAGGAAAAAGAACTCTGCCAGATGGTATAAAAAATAAACCACTTATTTAAAGAAAACAGAAGAGTAGAAAGGGATAGAGTAGATGAGAAATTTAGTCATAACTGAAGGAAGTAGTGAGTCTGACAGAAAACTAGTAGAAGGGTATTGTCAATGGCTCAGAAGGTGAGAGCCACGCAAACAGTGAGTTGGCAGCAAAATTAATTAGCAAGTGTTCAATAACACAATAAGCCAAGCTATAAAATAAGGCAATATAACTGTTGCAAGGATTACCAAGCTACAGAGGCAGTGAGCAAATGAGAGTCAGTAGATGAAAGCAGCAGAGAGTCTTCTTGAACAGTGAAATTTAGAGCTCAAGAGTTTTCAAATTATGTCAGAACTTGTGGGTGCCAGTAGTGATCCAAAGCTGTGATGTGAATAGAGAGTGGTCTCCTTCCCGAAAACGTCTTCCCTCTCATGTTGGTAGTCCTGCCTGATATCTGCTGTTGATTCTAAGCACTAAAATTGGCCAAAGAAATCTCCTTTACTGTTCAAGCCATCCTTTTGCCCTTCATCACCCTGTCTCTAATCTATTCAGTACCAAGAGAAAAGCTCCAAGGAAGTATTATTCTGATGATCTTTGAGTCCAGTAAATACAAGTTCTAAAATCAGGATCCATTTGCCTAGAGTGTTCTCCCACTAACTACATGATATTTATATAAATTTATATATTCATATTTTTCCCTTTCCCTTCCACTTCTTTTCCCATTGACAGTTGCACTATATCCCTCTGAAAAATTCAGCAATCACTTGCTGGAGAGAGGATTAACCAGGTTTTTGAAACCTGTACTTCAAGGTGCACTGTTTTATGGGAGTGGTTAATCTTAAATTATCGTAGTGTTGTGTTAGAAGAAACACCAACATCAACTATAGAAAGAAATTCTTTTAGGCATCTATGCAGTGACCTGAGTTTCATATGTGCTGAACACCCAGCAGCTTCTTAATAAATTTAATAACTTAAATAAATCAGTACAAACTGCCAAACACTCAAGTCCCTTGGAAATTCTATCTTAAGGAGTAATCTAAGAAAGTTAAAAGCCCAAGACTCACGATTTTCAATTAGATTTATACTCCTAATTCCTTTGTGTACTTTTAGAAATCCTATTCACAGACACTTAGACACACAAAAAAATTGGCCCCGATCTTCAAATGTATTTCTAAGTTCTTGTGATTTCAAAGGGAGTTAGGTACAAAAAAACTTTGGAGGATTAGGTACTTGGTATATATGAGCAGCCCAAGTCAAAGTCACACCAGACTTTACTGGAAAAACACAGACTTTAAAACTTGAGAGCTGATAGAGATCACAGCAAGTAGTAGCAACATACTTTGTGTGAAGCTGCACTTAATGACCAGACACTGTAACAGCTGCAATTTCTGGGTAATTTGAAAGTCTAACATCAAAGCATCAAACACAACGTCCATTGTGGAGAGGGATGCATCAAAAAGAAAAGGTAGTAAATACCTTATGAAGTACACAACTGCACATTACCTCTCCAAAAGCAGTCAGGATATCTCACAAGCATTTTTGAATGTGAATTGGAAATGGCAGGTACGGCCACTCAAACAGGGGCAGTAACATCGTCTTTGATTTTTCATTCACTCATTTCTCACAGTCTAAAGGACTTCTCAGACTTCATCAATTCTCATGCGGGAATGAGATGTTGTCCCTGAGGATGTGAAACACAGGATCTAACTCCTTATTTTCTTAAACATGTTTTCAGTGACTTCTATTAAAATTCTTTGGATGATCCCTGTTATTCCAGTCTGCAAGAACTGTACTAAATTTCCCTATCGAAAAATCATGGAACTGAAGCGGAGGGACACTAAGTTGGGTGTCTCATATCACAACAAGGACTCTGTGGTATAGCAGGAATCAGTATCCAAGCCTCCAAAGATAAGTGCTCTAACCTCATGAGACTTAACTCTTCTGCAAGAGCAAGCTATGAGAAGGCAGCATGCACGTCTCCCATCAGATGTTCAGACATATATCCATTAAATAGGCCACGTGTGTCTGATTTTATTGCAGGACTGTTTATACTATCAAATGATCATATTTGTCCCTGTCATCAAGCCACATGTCCTGGCTCTGGACAAAGGTATACTTCCGTGTCAGTCATGCCACCACCTGTCATACGACCACAGATGTCTCCCAGAGATGATCAAAATGCAGACTGTTGTAACTGAGTACATTTGTATCATTCAGGCACTCTTCAGTCCATGTGAACCACCACATGTACAAAGTGACTTTATCTGAGCCCAACACACAGTGGCATGGCTGCAGTTTGTCAGATTATCACACTCCTTGCCATGCGTGCAGGACACAGCAATGAAAAACTGTGTTGGGAAGAAAACAGTTTTAACATTTAATTGCAATCACTTACTCACTCCTTGCCTAAGTCTAAGAGACCTTCAGGAAAGAAGAGAGTAAGAAATTAAATACCTGCCCCACAGGCTGTTGGGTGGCTCTCTCTGCCCTCATTGTTGAAACACTGGTGTTTCCTTCAGTTCGGTGGTTTCTCATCACTGAAATACATTAATATAAAACAGAATCAAGATCTCTATGACAGAAGGAAAGACTTTCACAAACCTTCAGCTTTTGGTACCAACACAAACAAATTGTAGAAGTGGCTGTGTGGCTTTACAAGAACTACTCCATCTACATGTTTTCACACAGCATGAAGTGGTTCAGATTTAATGGGATCTAAAGCAAGAATCTAGTTAAGGTTTTCAATTTCAGATTATGCCAAGCTTTGAACTCCTAACAAAGAACTCTGCAGACCTCAGATGTAAACGTCAAATAGGTCATTAATAAGTCTGTCTTCATAAAGTCAATGACTAGGAAGTCTTCAAGGGAAGTGACTTTCCAGCTGAATTAGACAATATCCTAGTGATTGGATGTTAGGAACAGAGGCAGAGATATTCAGAAAAAAGGTTCCAGAATGAGAGGATGTAGTGAGACTTGAAAAACCGATGCACACTTCCCTTAGAGGAGAGGAAAAAAGTAAAGTGATCCCAACAGAAGACAGCTAGCCACCAGGCTAGTTAGAGAAGAGGAGTGACTTTCAGTATCTCTGCACAATGGGAATGTAGCCAAGACTTGTTTTCAGTGTCTATTAAAACATATATATATATATTTTAGTCCATTAGGTTTCTTTTTTCCACTACCTTTGTCCCCTAGTTATATATACCATATCACTAAATTTTTCTAATTTATAAACATCAAGGTCATCCTAAGGCCAAGCCTAGATGGTCTATAAGATGGAAATTTGCTTTGGCTAAGAGAATATTTGTGGCTGGGTCATGTGATACTGCCCCTTCCTTTTCTTTGGAAACTTTCAGGTTAGAGAGTGGTGGCCTTAAAAACTCACACAATACTCTGCAAATTAGTCCATCTGTCTATCATTCAATCGCTTCTGCATCCCACTGTGGCAATTGTGAAAAGGACAGTAGTCCCTGGGGTGACCTTCAACAAGGAGTTTGCGAAATAAGTCTTTCGTAGGATGTTTGAAAGGAATCAGTATGGGTTTTTTTTTTCCAAAATGTTTTTCTCGGTTTATGATAAAAATTCCCTGAAAAGTTTCTGTTTCTTTTAAAAATACCTTTGCATCTGTATATGTACAAGTACTGTACATACATGATTGCATGAATGGGTTAACGTTTCTAACTCTATTACATATGAATCTATGTATTTCTCTGGAAGCATACTAAGATTTGTATGATGAAAGGCAGATCCAAATCCACAAACTATTTATACAAGAACAAGCTGAACAACTGTGGTCAAATAAAATATAAAGAAAATATCACAGCTAGAAATCATTTCTGAGAAATAAATCATGGAATTGGAAGAAAGTTTAACTTCAAATATTTTGGTTTTATTGACCAGCTCCATAATGTGGAATGTTTCAACACATTCCTAAAACTGCCCCATCACAATGGGGTAGAACATACTGATTTGCATCTCTTGGATCTAAATTGGCTTTATGTTTCCAAATATGTTTTCCCACCCTCATATGACTCCTTGCTGTAAAATGTTATGCCAGTGGAAGGAAAAAGAAAAATAGAATATGAATCAGAGTTCACGTTTTGGACATTGAGTAATGGTGGTTAAACTTATCTAGACTCAGTTAGTGCCTCAAGAAATAATATTTCAAATGCCATTCAAATTTTTTTTTTTGAGCTGTCTGCAAAAATCAGGATAAAGACCACAGCTTTTAAAATTCAAGGGTAAACAGAGGCTTCAGAATTTAGGAAAGAGTAGCCTGAAAGTAATCAGGTACCTGCAGATCTGATTACTTCAGAGGACTTGGCCGGCCTTTATAAGAACCTTCCTGCACATCCCTTGCCAATAGTCATCACTAACCTTCTTGCGCAAAGATACCAAATTGTTTCATAATACTCAAAAGCTAGCATTGTGTATCTACCTTATAATTTGATAGGTACTGAATTTAACCTTGATGAAGGCACCAAACTCCCTTCATTTTATACACCTAAAGAAAGTCACTAAACTCATTTTTAGCAAGGACTTAGAACTCCTGTTATCTGTTCCCTAAGTGTAAACACAGCTCAAAAGACAATGCAAAGGTGTTTGCAAGCCCATAGGTCGGAGAAATAACTTAATATGGAGATACATTGAAAAGGTGTGAGACTCACAGCAGATTGGCCAGGGAAGATGAAAGAAAATGGGAGAAGAATATGCCAGATGTAACCAGAGAAGCAGTGCAAAAATATGAGAGAACTTTTTAGCCAGAGGCTGCATTAAAGAAGTTTGGAACTATCTGTGAAGAATTTGTCTCCTCTTCGGTTTGTTCCGTGCTTAGGGAAACAGGGCTTTGTACCCTGTAAATGAGCAGGGTTGCATCAGAGATGCCAGACTCAATTATCACTCCCCCTAATGAAAACAGTTTGCGAAGCTCTGCACTTTGGCTAACTGCTCTGTTTAAAGAACAGTAATAATACTGATGCTAACCTGATGCTGTGTTGACTCTTTATTCAGGAGAGGAATTACAAATAATGTCATGTGGCAGATGGATGTGCCAAAAAAATAGTAGGGACAAAATGGTGACTGTATGCCACATTAGAAGATTGATAAAATATGAGGACACTCCCTTCCGATTTTTTTCTAAAGGTGAATTTCCACAGCCTTTAAATCATACATGTTCTTAGCAGAAAATTAAATGAAGCCCTGTGAATTCAGCAAGTTGCTGCTTGGATTTTCTCCCCGCACAGAAGTAAATTTTTTTTGCTAATGCGTGAACTGAGAGTAATGTTTCGGAGCTGAGCCCAGCTGTTGAAACTTGACAACTGTAAACAGTAAGGGGGATTTTCCACTGGCTGGGGTGGTCTGCTCCTGGTAGCACTGATGATCACAGGATTGGAGTATGTGTCTACCAAAGAAAAAGATAGCGACACATTGTTTATATTTCTACAGAGAATCACTCTACAGTTAATCGAGATCACAGGCTTCTGAAATAATAAACAAGAGAGTCTATCAGCTTGAGTTATCATGCTCTCAACAGAAACTGCTGTCCTCTGGAACGAGGCTCTTGTACTTGAAGAAAGAAAAAAGCCATAGAGCAGGCATTAAATGGAATATGCTGCTACTCATAAAACCCTGTACGTCAACATTATTTTTCTACCTGCAGATAGTTCATAAAGTAGTTCTTTAATAGAGGAAGCTGACTGCTATATATAGCCACTGAGCAGACACGGCTTGGAACTTGACACTGGCTTGGCTGCACCTCAGCAGAGCCTCAAACCTCTTTCTTGGAGACATGTTTTATAATCAAGGACACTTTTTGTAACAATAGTTTCAGAAGACAATATAAAGGTAGAATGCTTTAACAAGCAATATAAAGGTAGATCCTTTAATCCCATATATTACTGAGGTAATATATTACCACAAAGCACCACAGTCCAACCTTACTTGTGACCATTAACTTTAGGAAGTACTTTTTAAAAGCAAGACTATGCCTCTCACAACTGATTAACATGCTGGTTGATAACTAATAAGTAAACCCCCAGATAGCCTTCAATTAAACAAACTGTAACTGCACTTAAAAAAAAAGGAAACTTGTTGTTTTGTAAATTAAATGAGAACCTCAAGAGAAGCTCAGTTGATTACCGAGATCTGGATCTTGGAAATTCCCTTGAATTTTTCAGGTTTCTTAAAAAATGGTACCAGAGAAAACGCAAATCCTGTGTTTGACATCAGCCTGCGCTGTAAAATGTACTTTATAAGAATTGAAACCATACTAGTGAAAATGGATGAGCTGCCAGGTAGCAATGGGCTGCACTGTGCTGCACAAGATCTGCCAGGAGGCAACGCCAGCTGACGCTCTACAAGTGAAGGTAACAAGGTGGAAATTTGGAACAAACATGGGAAACAAATTCATGCCATGTACTTGAACTGCATTGGTGGTTAGTAAGCACCCCTTTTTCATCACTAATTATGTTAGACAGCTTAGCCAATATCTAGTCATAATATTATAGTAAGTAAGTTATTGATATAGTCATGAGATGAAGAGAATAAAATGTTTAACGCCTGCTTCTAATAAACCTCCTGAATGTCGCATTTGAAGGACTGATGAAGCAGAAATGAAGTCCTAGTCTCTAGTTCACACTGCAAACTACAGCACATTGGGAAAAAACAAAGAAATACAGAGGAAACAAAAAAAAATTACATTTTAGTCCTTTTTTCATGGCTGAATATATGCTTGTGTTCAAACCAAAGTTCCCAACAATTTTATATTTCAGCTGCATGTCTTCAAAACTTCAGGGGTTAAAATCCTGGTTTTTCAAGTTAAACACTGCGAGAGAGTTTTGCAGCAGGCCACTGAATTACTGATGCCCTGTGAACATCTGTTGCAAAGCCTATATTTGAATTTAAGGTAGATGCTGCCAGGCTGAAAGTTAAGGGCCTTAACCCATGGAGATTAACACTTCTATCATTATTGTAATTCTTGAACAGAGTTAATAAACTACTCACGAATGAAGTTAGATACCAAAGAGGGAGATTCATAGCACCTGACAGCTATATAGGACTACAGCTTGATATATCCTAACTACATAAATAATAGATTGTGGTGTGTGAAATCTGTCCTAGATTTAAGGACATGAATTAGGTGGCTAGCCAGAGTCTGATGAACTTGATGGATAAAAGGTGTATAAATAATCCCCATGAGTCTGGATGATTGGTTGCTCTTTTCTTCGAAAATGTGGGAGAGACGCCTATCTACTTCCAGTTGGACAGCTTCCTCAGGCAACAGGTAACATCAGTAAGAAGACACAGCTAAGCCTGAGCTAACTGTAGTATGTCTATCTCACAGCTACAGGTAAATTTGGGATGAGCACCCCCACTTCTTCCTGGTGAAGGTGGGAACTAAGCAGAAAGCTACATAAAACTTAGATGGTCAAAGAAGGAAACAATGTAACTCTGTAGCAGAGGAGAGGGTGTGCTAAAAAATGGGTAATACTTGGTTCTGGGCCTTTTCTCTGTACTTTCTAACCATTGGAAGGCAGTTAAAGATTAAAACAAATGTTTGACCCAAAGACAGACTGAGAATGGTCAAAGTCTTGAGTTCTGTCAGGGAGTCCCAAGCCATTGGGTTATTACACAAAGGCAGAGATCAGTATTCTTCCTATCGCAGTGTTTTTGAGTAAAAATTGTTGTGGCAGTTGTGTTCTGGACAGCTTTAACACCAGTATTACTCATTGAGCATATTTACCAGATCAGACGCTTCAAGATGTAGCGTCAGGCTCCTTAATTTGTGAATTCTCAATTCACTTTAAGCAGGAGGTGTCTGAGCTAGGCGTCTTAGTGTTTAAAATACATTTATAGCCACAAATCCCCATTAACTAAAGCAAAACATTATATACCTGTGAGAGACCTGTGGCTTGTGGCCAATAAGTCTGAGCTCTTTTGCCAAATATTTTAAGTTTGCTGAAAATGAGGCAACTCCAGTCTGAAAGGGGTGAATCCATTGCAGTTCTGTGGTGTACCCAACATAATAGACCCTAAAAGAAAAAATACCTTAAAGAAGATCACACTTCCTTTCTTGAATGGCTTTGTTTTTCTATATTGAATAGAACAGATTCAATAAACCAGCAAAGACAGAGTTAATCTAGAAGCTTATGTTCATCAAGTGTTCAACTGATATAAGACGAAGAATCAAGTACACTCAAATTGTGTGAGGAAAGATCCACTTCTTACCACTCCATGATACTTGGCGGCCAATGTCTGCTCTAGATTTTCCCTACACATAGTCCAAGGCTGACACAATCACATGTCCTTCAGTTGGACACTTGAGACATGATGCTGTTTAGCTGTTATTGATAAGAAATAAAACAGCAGAAGAGTGAGGTCAAGGATAGTTGAAGTATATGATAGGCCAAGCTCCTATCCTTCTCTAAATAATATTTCTTTGCCAATATGAGATGTTTCTACAAATAGATCATGTCAGAAAAAAATCTGTCCATTCAGCTTCATGTTATAAAGGTTTTCTGTGGCTCTGTCTTGTGCAGCCATCTAAGGGATTGTTTCCCATGAGCAGTCTGTCTACATTTTCATTCCCAGCACAATGGCCAGACAGATAGAGCAAATAAAGAGGGAATAAAACATTAATTCAGGTTTATCCTGCCCTCCAAACAAAAAAAAAAAAAAATAAAAAAAAAATTAAGAAACTGCTCCTGCAAAGCAGCAAGAGACTACGTTACACTCTTCTCTTTCACCTTTCTAATAACAAGGCGTTGAGCATGGATGAAATAATGACTACGTCAATTACAGTTTGGTGCACGTGAAACAGGTAGGGTTGCCTGTAGAATTATACAGGTAGAATTGTCCTTGCATAAATCTTTCCTGGCAGGAAGAGCCTTACCTATAATACTTACCTGACTGAGAATCAGAAAGCAAACTGATATTAGCTTTTTCTTTAGCTTTATGACTGATTTATTTGTCCCAGTAAAACCACCTAATCTCAAGAAAGACAATTTCTGACAGAAATTATGGGTTAACAACCGTCTTGAGAAGATACTGGTGCAGGGTTGCATCTGTGTGGGATACCCCGGTGAAGTGGTGTGTGCAAAGATGGAGCGAAGGTCCTACTTCATCATCACCTTCAGCTGGAGCTTGAAGGAAGGGGTGGATATAACCTCTGTTGCAGGCACTGAGAAATCCCACTTTCCCAATTTTGTGAGGATAACTTTTATAAACAGACCATACACAGTCAAACAAGGGATGTCTAAGCCAGAAGTTGTCTTCATAGGCTTTCTGTGAAGAAATATTTGCTTGATAAGGGAATTTTTGTTGTTGAAAGATGGCATCTATTTCAAAAGATTGGTCAACACTATTGAACATGTGGAATATCTGCCGATGTGTATGTCTGCGTTCTGCTAGGGAGCCTATGCTACTGCTAAGCAAGTGGGTGTAGCACGGTGTCATGACATGCAGCGGTAGTAGACTGAAAGCTTTACACAGACCCATTAGCAATATTAGCAACATTCAGGCCTAAGTCAGTAAAGAACTTTCCCAGTAAAGCAATTTTCTTTCAGACTCTGCGGTACACTGCTTTCAGCGAGCAGGCTAGCTCAGCCAGAGCTAAGTCAGGAGAAAAAGGAGAAAGGCAGGAGGAGATGGAAGCAGCATCCCATCCCTGCACCAGGCTTCAGTGCAGAGCATGCATGGCCAAAGAAAAGTGACTCTGTCATTTTCATCCATTATATTTCATTTCATTCCCATACAGTATTGTATTGAAACGAGGAGCTACTAAGAGTAAAGTCTCTGTAGTCTTCAGTTCATAAATCCAAGTTGTACAAGTTTGTGCCCAAAAGAAGCAATCTAAGTTCAGCTACTAGAACTCTAATCGTGATGGAAATGGTATATTAAATTCTCCAGGGGTAATGGATGTGTGAACAGAATGTAGTGTTTCCCGCAACTGAAACATTTGGATTTAAACCAGAAGGTTAAGATTGCCTGAGCACGTAGTTCAAACACTCCAGGAAAAAACACTCAAGTCCCAAGACAAAGTAGACAAGTGTGTGTTCATGCTTCTGGTAGAAGTTATTTTAAATTACCAGAATGTTATCAGTTGAATAACAGCAGCTGCCATGGTGAAGATATGGTAGGAAATCTGTGTTTCTCTGAACTCTTGCTTTGGACAAAAATTTGGGTTATTAGGCCTCAATCCAGACAAAAAATATTTTAAAGCTATCAAAAAATCCAGAGACCAAATATATATATATATATGAGAGGTCAATAAATAAGGAACAGTTTTTAAACCACTTATTCACACTGCTGAGGTCTTACAGAAACTGGACTTAAATATATAAATAACTGTTAATAAATCTTTTTAAATGGTTTTGTTCTCAGGGCTGAGTACTTACATATCTCTTTAATCTACAACTTGATTGATGTCTTTAGGTATTTTAGAAATAAACATGACCATGGAAACGTATCTAAAATGTGGTTTACTGTGAACGGTCTCTAAAATTTAGTGTATTAGCAGCTCCCCGAAATCTGTTCCATCTTCGTCTTGCAGAGTAATACCTTCCTGAACTGCAGGACCTTACTGCATCTCTCTGTGTTGCCAGTAGAAATGTTAGCAGAATCAAACCCTTAACAAATGTATGTCAACATGGTAATAATAGATTCCAGTCGTGCACAGACTTATGGGTGTGCTTAATATTAAGCACATGAGTAACTCCAGGCTAGAACCTGAGCATACAAAAGAGCATAGTCCAATTCATTGAACTCCTGTGTACTGTTTGACAGGTATCCTTTTGTTCGCCACCTTCACTCCACCCCCACAAAACACAAGTCGCCCTCTTATTAGTTTCCTAAACAGATTTTTCCATCACTCAGTGCTTTCTTAAGGTCTAAGAACAAAGAACGTATCTAAAAACATTAGAATATATTAGTAAAATGCAAAAACTATCAAGAATTTAGGATTTGATCAAAATAAATAAATGATCACGTACTCTGACCTTCTACATTAAATATGCAGGAAAGGCAATGATTTAAGGAAACAAAACCAAAGCAAAGCAAAATAAGTAATTTTCAGGTATTGAAATTCAGTGGGAATTTAGGACAATTTTTGAAGACTGAATAAGTAGGACTAAAATCTCAACTTGACTTCACCTTGCTCTTCTCTGGCACCCGTTTGACATATGCCTCCAAGGTGGCTTAAGAGAGCAGACGATTGTATCCAACATTTGAGGTGCTATGCTGAGCACCATAGGGTAAGCTGAGAACAGTTTGAGTCTTGACTTACTGTCTTCCGTGGGCTTGTCATTAGTCTGTCGGGTTGTTGGGGTTTTTTATCCCCATCTATGAGTAGAATACTGCACTAACTGAAGCAAGGACAAATATTTTTTATCTCTTTTTATTTAAATAGACCAAGTTTTCCCATGCCACAGGACTGCTTGCAAAGAGTTTTGAGTCGCATCTTAAATGTAGAAATGGCATCATATACCTGAATTTAACTTTCAGAAAAGTCTTTTTAAAATGAAGTGCCTTGGCTTCTTGATTCCCAGCTGTAACAAATCTTTTTTTCATTTTTTTTCTTTCTCCTTTTAAAACAGATTATCTACTATAGAGTACCTATTATTTTACCGTTTCATGCCCTGTAAACACTGTTTTCATGCTTGTTGTCTCTTCCTGCAGTAGTAGCTTGGGCTAAATCCCAACATTTACTTTGTTGGCAAAGTAAAAGTAAACTGTTTTACGACATCAAAGGATAAAGCTGGTCTGGATTGGATTGTCAACATCTAAAAGCCAGCTGGCATGAATGCTTACCTGTCTACAGTCACATGTAGCTCCTTCTCAATTAAAGTTTGCATATCTAATTGTGAAATGCAGTTGTTTCTAAGTGATTTGTTGCAAGGTGAGAAACTCCCATTGCTTTTATTCAGATAAATAACAAGTACACCACATTAATCAGACCCAGCACCACAGGTACAGAGGTGTGGTCCTGGTGATCAGACATGGCAGCCTTGCGTATGGTTGCAAGACTTTCGCCATGCAGAACTCCAGCTTAGATGCTGGTCATCAACGACATTCCGTGTGTGCCAGGACTGGGCCTGAGTAACTCATTTAGATGAGAACTTCTCCTTACTCTCCAAGATAAGTATATAGTCTGAATCAGTGTGAAGAATCACTGCCGTTAATGAGCTTGAGCAGATGGTACTGTGGAAACTATACAGGTGGCTATTGCTATTTAATTTAAAAAAAAAAAACAAAACCAAGATATATCAATCAATCTCCTCTCATTGTCAAGCAAAATGACTCTAAAACTTCATCCCAAATGCTTACCTGTTTCTTCAATACATCTCAATTTCAAACAAAATGAAGTTACCTTTGCAGATCCGTTTACTGTTGCCCATTTAAAAAAAATCTGCTGTTGTAGGAAGCCTAAGATAAGAGTTTTCTTATGAAAACAAGTGATAACAAGTGAACTTTCTCTGTCCTTTGTTATCATAAGGTGATCATGGGACAGAGGGCAGGTAAGTGATACAGAAAAGCCCTCTAGAGAGTCAGCCGACCAGAGACAGGACTAAGCAGTTCCCTAGACCTGCTAGCCACATCTGCTCATTTTGTAGGAGTGACCAGTAGAAGATAATTAACCAGTTGTCCCCAGAGAATGAGCAGATGACTACAGCCCAGGAGTGAGCCTGGCTGATACTCAGTGAAATCGGATGGTCTGAACTGCTGTAACCAAGTGCTCATTTAGTCACTTATGCAAATGATACATAAATCACAGCAAACAATAACACGCCTGGGGAAATCCAGGCACTGAAATCGAACAGTCCTTCTTCCCCCTCGTGTCTCTCACCTCCCTACCAATACACCCAGGGCACTTGGTAAGGCCTCTGCCAGCCTAGCTGTGGCAGCGTTTGCTCCCTATACCACTTCTGCCTCTCCCAGGGATCTCCACCTCCTCCCCTGTGCAGCAGGTGCCATTTAGCCCAGGTGGGTGCTGCAAAGGGGTGGCAGAGCCACCCCATTTCTGACAGGATGCAGCAGGGGCATGGCCAGCCACCATTTGGGAGCCCCACTGTTCTCTCCCCTCAGAAATCAGCCCCAGTGATGGTGGGCAGTGACTAGCATCTGTTACAGCAGCTCTGATTGGTTGCCAGTCCCCACGGGGGGGGTGGGAAATGCAAGAAAAATAGCCAATCAGAGAGAGTTTTTCAGCAAGCTGTGCTAGGCAGCCTGGCCCCTGTAAGAAATGGGTCTGAGAAGATGGCAGCCGGGGAGCTGGCGGGAGGTCTCCATGAAGTTACAAACCTTTGTTCCTTACAAAGAGAACAGCTGAGCCTGACTGGATCTATGAACAGCAATACACAATCCTCTGCAAAGCACATGGCAGCCCTCAACTCACCTGAGCATCTGTAGCCCATTTTTAAAACCCGCTCTGGCTTCCTACACTGCCATGGTGCGTGCTGCACAGCCAGGCTGTGTGGTGCTGCGAGCGGGCCTGGTGAAAGCGGCTGCTGGTGCTGGTGTGGCAGGAGGGGCGGAGGACGGAGTCACAGCAGAGAGACCCCGGCATACTGAGCAGTACCAAGGCTCTGCGTGGGGGTCAGGAGCACAGAGAGGCAGCGGCCCCCTCATTTCATTGCCAAACAGGCAGCAATGGGAGCAATAAGAAATATTTAGGAGTGTGCAGACAGGGTGGAATAACAAAGATTTTAAGGCAAAATATTTCCTCTTTAGTACTTGCTCTTCCACATCTTCCTGAACTACCACTTCTTTCCAGGGTAGTTCAGGAACGGGTATCTTTGCTCTGCACCAGAGGTAGATGTCTGATGGTAGGCAACGATAATCATGGTCTTTTATTTCCATGACAATCCAACAATGAAAAGTTTCCCCGCTGCCTCCCCATGAAATAAAGCGGGGAGACAAAGAGAAGTGGTCAGGCAGAGAAGTGAAAGACCCTCTCTGGAGCCAGCGTCATTTAACAATGATTACTTTGCAGCTCCTTGCCCAGCAGAAATGAGATGGAGGTGCATTAGGGTAAGAAAGTGATTACACTGCCGCCCTTTCAAGCTCTAGACCAGTGCTGTGTCTTGATATGGTTTTTATCAGAGACTGCAATGCTGCATTACCAAGTAAGCAGTAAATTATGTCGAAATCAATTATACTACCCCAAGCAGAGATTCTGAGTAGAAAATGAATGGGTCTGGGGCTGGAAGGAACAGACACTGCTTATGCATTTTGATTAGATGGCTAGCTATCATCCTCCATGAGAAAAGAACAGCCAGCAAGTCATGAGATCAGGAATATTAGGTTGACTTTTATCATGCCTTATATTTTTTGTGTGTTTTATTGCAGCCTGCAAAAGGAGATCATGGACCTTAATAGGAGTCTTCTAGTATGATACAAGCTTTTCTGGTTTTGAGTGCTTTAATCCAGCTTCTAGGAAAAAAAAAAAAAAAAAAAAGACCTATATGTATAGCCTGACAGAGAAGACATTCACTGTGAACCTTTCTGCCCAGAAAGTGTATGGATCAATGAATCTTTATTTCTGAAAGGCAGAGTGATCAAAACAATAGATTTATGTTTTAAAAAAAAAAAGTTTGTTGCAAATTGTAGTGGAATTTGCATGCAGATGACCAGACAAAAATCCCTCCTGAAATCGTAATGGATGAAGAGATTCTTGTTACAGTAGATTACTACGAACAAAAACCTAAGCATTTACTGCCAGCCTGCTAAACAGAGCAGGAAGAAAATTACGCAGGCTGACATTCAGAGTCTAGTTACAGGTCTGTAAAGCTGAAGTAAGGGCAGTGAAATTTCCAGAACTGGGTTATCTCCCAAACTGAGGATAAATTTTTCAGTTATTAACTTTTCTCAAGATCATGGGTAGGGCTTACATTTGATGACTGACATCTCTGGACTGAGTGAATAATAATCACTGCCTTTGGGGCTGTGGGGTCTTAGAGGGAGGAGTGCTAGTATCGTCCCATCATGTAACAGGGCATCTGATCATTTTTGCACAACAAATTCCTATTCAAGCAGACAGGTTTCCCTACAAACTTAGCTCCCACTGATTTTCCTCCAGTACCATTGAAACACGTGAATATGGTGAGACGCAATGGAAGGCAGAATTTGCTTCCTTCGGTATAAATATAAGCTATTCCATTGGACCTGTGTTGAGTACAAAGCTTCACGCTAAAAGCATTTCAGTAGTCTTGGAGTTTCTGTACACTGCAGCAGTAGGTAGCCTAGGAACACCAAGAGATTGATCTGGCTTTTCTCTCACAGGAAAGTGTACTTCCCTGCGTCACTGCTTTCTCTGTTTTCTCATTTCTGCAGCAAAGGTAGCTAGAGAGAAACCATTAGAGAGGTGCTCAACCTTGAAAAGGCTCAGGAGTCCACTTTCTCTTCTAACACCCAGCCGTAGGGAGAAATTCCACTCCAAAGTGAGACTATATTCTCTAGAAAGATGAGATGTAAAATGGCCAACCCTGTGTGTATTAGAATGAAAAATAAATGTAATAGAAAGGAAAGAAAACCCCCTAAAACTGTTATATGAATTTTAGTGAATTTTCCAACATCCTGATACTTAGCTTGCCCCATATCTGATTTACACTTTTATTGCCTGAGAAGCCTCGTCCTATTAAAAAAAGGCCTGCTAAAGCAATCACACCTGTTCTAAAGTACCCCTGGAAACCTGCTTATTGAAGAAACATGGATTTGATTTAATTTGATTTAAAACTTGGTTTCTAATACAGGTGGTAAAGAAAGTGAAGTTTTGTACCTGATTCATCATTCCCTACAGAAAATGAGAGGCTTGCTTTGATTTATTCTGTGGTGGGATGCAGCGCAGGTAACTTTCATGAAAGCGCTGCCTTTATGGGTGACACTGCTTTAATTACTGTGTGCTTCAGCTGTTCCACCTTTAAAATGGGTAGTGTTATCTTCTAAGGTGTTTTGAGATCTATTGTAGAAAAGAAATATTTGAGAATTTACCTTTGGAATTGTATTATTTATATTAAATTCATATGTTACCAAAGCTAGCTATGTTAAACCTAAAAAAAAAGGGTGCTCCTCTTTAATGCTGTCAGAACTCTGCTGAAAGTACAGTGTTTAATGAATTTGCCTTCCTAAACACTTCAGAGCACAAGATGCTAGCAGTGTCTGTGCCATGTTTCAGCGGTATGGTTTACAGAGCAGGCTAGAGTTTGCACATTCTATAACCCAGCTTTTTTGGCTGCATCACAAGGATGTAGGATGTCTTCATGGTCTCTTCTCAACATTTATAGGCAACTTTAGTCTGCTGATACCTACAACCACCATCTTTCCTGTTGGCACTTAGTGTCATGGCCCAAGGCAACGTGTCTGACAATGGCTACGCAATGGTGTCACAAAAGCATATGGCATTCATGGTACCAGTCCCTCCACATTACAGGTATGCACATGGGCTTGTGTTTGGGTACAATATGGGCTTTGTTCCAAGATAATATTCTGGGATGATGATAAAGTTAATACAGGCAAGTGTGAACTTATGCATAGGTTCAAGCTGTGCTTAAAGTGTAACGTGTATTCAAAGCTCCCAACTACCGCACATGAAAATAAAGGCATTTATGTATATTTTTCCTTATTTCTCTTGTGATCTTTTTCTAAATTGTATTGTCTTGAACAGCTAACAAAATCCTGAGGATGAAGTTCAGTAGTTGTATGTAGGGTTGCTACACACGATGCCCCACACGAGATGGGAGTCCCCTATTAAGGTTTAAAGTCCTGTGTCCCTTACCAAAAGTAAATGGAATATGTTTCTTACTCTTTTTCATCACTTACAGCTAGGGAAACTGAGAACATTTATAAAGTGCCATGAATCCTCTCAAGTCTCTGTCCTGCCACTGACTCAGACTTTATGATGTAGCACCTGATGCCTGAGTGGGAGTTGTGGCTCTGCACATCTGTAAAACAGTAGCTGCACAGTGTGAAATAGGGTCTTGCTTTCTGTGGAGGAAATCTCCTCCAGCACCTTATTAAACCTGGGTTACTCTCCACTCGCTGTTCCTATTATCCAGCTTGTGTCTGTCCTGTCAAGCTGTCAGATAACCCAGTCCCTTTTTCTTTCCTGAATCCGAACTGCAGCTGAGCTAGACACAGGCCGTTGCAATGGTATGCATGGGCCATAGAAGCATCTGTCGGCTCACCAGCCCAGCAGAAGAGGCAGCTAGAATGGGAACCTCCTTGCATGCCAGATGGAAGAGAGAGATTAGAAATTCTGATGTTATTACTTTCATATTTAAAGTCTGGCAACATCAATAGCGAGTACAATAACCTCTTTCTTTGTGGTTAGAATGGGTAGTTGTGGGTGTACACCAACACTTGGAGAGTAAAGTGTGATTGAAGCTATTGCTGAGAGGCACATCCTTTAAAAAGGATAGAGTTGCCTCCTCACGAAAGGAGTTACCTGGGTGCAGAAACATGGTATAGATAAAAGTTTCAAGGACATTTCAACAGTTTTGAAACTCAGAACTGAATGACAACTTCATTGCTTCTGAAAATGTTATGTATTTTTTAATATGTTTATAGCTTTCCTACAGAGTGTTTCTCTGGGTTGCTCTTACAACTGTCTGTCAACGTATATTTCACAGTATAACTTAAAAAAAAATTGCTGGTTTGTATGTTATTTAAATCTTTTTGTCTTACCTCTTTCCCTCTTGCATCTTTAATTTTTCTGCATATTAAAAAACCTCTTCAGACCTTCAACACACAAACCGAAAGTTTAAAAGAACCAACAATAAAGCAAGGCTCTCCTCCATTTACAGGAAAGTTTCCTCTAGTGTTCCAGAGCTCTAGGGGAAAATAAGGCACTTGAACGTAATGGCATACAATTCCATGCTCAAACGTAAAGGCGCTATCAGTGTAGTGTATACAAAGTGATAGTGTAGTGTCTGTTCCCTGAGGAAGGGTAGATAATCTACCAACACAAATGGACTTCAAACAGTAGTTTTCAGCTAAAAAAAACAAACACCACATCCCAGATTTAAAAAAAAATAATTAAAAATTCTTTGCACTTCTCAGCTTTCCCCCAGGAATATTCTTCCTTCCTCTAAGTTCCATGTTGTCATGGAGAGTGATGTGTTAAGGCCTGTGAAACTGGCAGGCTGCTTACTTTCAATGTTTTAATTCACAACTAATGTCCGCTAAGCAAAAGGAGGCCTTGTTTTCTGCTGTAATAGCAATAACTTTACAGAACTGGCTGCAGAGTAGGAAATACAGGCATCTTTCCCTGTAGAGTCCGTATTTGCTCAGGTGCTTGAATTAAGTATTTCACTCAAAGTTCTCGGGTTTAAATATGTGAGTACTGTGGATTAGCCAAGCAAGGTTTTTTCAAGTTAAGTCTGGATTAAATTATTGAAGGGGACAACCTGTAAAATTTGTGTCTGTATTTGACTCCTCCTGAGAGTCAAATGTCTAAAATACTCAAACCCAGAGTTTGATTTGTCATTTGCTTCCAACTTACAGTTTCAAATCCAGGTTCAAGGAAGAACTGGACGGCTGTTTGTGGGAAAAGATCTGAAAAATAATTGTGAAAATGAGGAATCAAGTCAACAGTAGAAAGTTGAGGAACAAGTTAGCTGAAACTAAAATGGCAAGCACGATGTTGGAAGGAAGGAATAGCAGAAATTAGAAAGAAAATCAGGAAATCCCTACAGCTACAGGTCTTTGGTTAAATATTGCTTAATTTTTAAACAGATTGCTCACAAGATTTCCAAAGTAACTACCATTACTCTAAGACAAATCTTTGGTACATTATCAAATTCAATTATCATTTAACTTCTTTGCTACAATATGCGTATCTTGATTTCATCCTGAATTTTCTGGTGGTGAGAGTATCTTAAGAGACAAAGTCTTACGAAAGCAGCATTTTCTGTACTTAGTAATTTAACCAAGGGAAAGCTTCTTTGCTATCACCTAAGTTAAAAGCAACATTGAACACTTCAATCAAAAAAAAAAAAACCCAAACACAAACATGATTATAAAATTAAAAAAAAATAAAGAATGCATCTGTATTGAGCACTACAGAGTATCTTATTTGTGTAAAGAGACAACATAAATTACATATTGATATAGGTTCCTTCAGTCCTTGGTGTAAATACATGGAAACTGTAACTTAGTTTTTAATTTTTTTTAAGAAAATGCTACAAATAACTTAATTGTAAATTTCTAGGATCAAACCTTCACATCTAATATCCCAGCTCTTGACTGATGATATCAAAACATTTGTAGAAACTAGTAGAATATTATTTGCCCAAATATTTTAGTAAAAATGTTGTCTTCTCTCTTTCCCCAGTATAACCAGTGCTTTTGATACATGAAGATAATGTAATTCACATCAAACGTATTACAACAAATCTGGAAAAAAATGAAATAATTTAGAAGAAAAGATAAAGGTCAATATCAACTATTCCATTGACAGTATTTGCATTAAAAACAGTGGCAATCCACATCACTTTTGCAAACAGTGTAAAGGGACAGAAAGGCACATTTTACACTAGATTTACTTAGTATATCTCCATTGATTACTAATTTAAGATTTTCTTCCTAGACTTGGGTAGAGAGGACTGATTACATTGTTTCCTGTGCTTACGCAAATGCTCTTCACAGTTTTTGAATTTTTGCAATATTTATTACCACTCCTATGAAAGCCTACTTTGTGTGGATTCTAGCACATAAACAGTTGTGCTTGGCTTTTGAAGGTTTGTGCATCCTGTATCTTTTCATCTCACTATGTCACTTAAGTCGCCACTACTTCATTTTTATTCCTTTTGGTCCTCATAATTCCCTGTCATTGAAGTCTTTGAAATGGGCAGTGAATGAATCTCCAGAAACTTTTTGTCTGATGATACTTGGCTGGTCAGAGAATAAAACAGCACTCTGAACTGTGAATGGATTGCTTCTCTTTATTTCTTAGCTTCATTTTAATCAAACGGAAATTCCTTTTATTTCTATTAACAAGGATTATGTTTTAGCAGGAGATAACGTATATATATCAATCGCTGTGATGAGAACATGCCAGTAAAATAATTTTTACTTTCACAGTGTCTTAATAATAAGTAATGTGTATGCTTTCTCTACTAGCTGTTACACCATTCAAAATAAGAATGTATTTCAAAATCAATAGCTATGAATCCCACAAATAGCTGAAAACAAGCAAACTTTTTTTCTTTTTTTTTTTTTTTTTAAAATTCCTCCCCTGGAAGAAATCAAGCTAAATTTCACCCAGAAACCATTAGGTCAGCAGTTTGTCAAGATAGGCCTGAAAAATAAATATAGATTAATTAAAATAGTACATAGCAGCTTCAAAATCCTGTAGATTAATTTTGACTCCTTTCATCTGCATGATTTGAAAAGAAAAAAGAGACTGTACAAGCTTTTGACACTCAGTGTATGCTATTCAATCAGAATAGAATTAATTGGCTTGGAGGAAAAACAATTTGCTAAAATAACAAGCAATACATGTCATCAGTGTGGTGATTGAGCCAATCCCAGTAAATCATTGCTGGGATCTAGCCACTGTGCATAAGTCCAAAGTGTTAATCAGAGAATTTTGCAATAGCACTAAACATTTGAAAGACTCATCTGTCTTCTTGAGTCTTATTTGCTCATGCATATTTTCCTAGGTTGCCTTTAAACATCGAGTAAGAACGAATGAGATATTTCAGTACTATGAAAAGCATATTTTCGGGGCTATAAAGCCAGAAATGCTGACCTACAGCACCTTTACATTAGTTCATAGGGAATGGGACTGACCTTTTGGACTGCTAAAATGTTTGGTTTATTTGAAGGGATTTTATTTTCTTATTTTTTTCTTCTCCATGTTGGAAATGTAACTACCTTGAGTCAATGCCTGACTTTGTCAGGCAGAAGACACTTAGATGCATTTCTTCCTGTGTAAACCCAAGCACTACTCTGTTCAGCCAGTGTGACTGATGAAAGAAAATACCATAAAGTGAAAGCGAGTTGGCCCGTATATGCGGTGTGGCTAGGTAATGTAATGCGAGGATTGGCACAGCTTTGGAGAATGGTCAGGCAGTTACAGCAGAGAGTCTTGACAGTGAAATTAAGTGGGGATTGTAGCAAAACATGAAAGCAGAGAATGTTAGAGAGAACTATACAAGAGACCACTGTCACCAAAAGAAAGTGAGTAAAAAGTTATTACTGTTTTGTATTAGGTATAAACATTCTGATCATCTCACATCACAGAGCCTGGCATGAAGTTGGGAGATATGCACGTGCACTGGTAGGACTATCTTTTCCCTTTTGCTGGACATGATCTACTAATTATATAAGAATTCCCAAGATTTGACTTCTCACACCTCGCTTCACCCATATGTTGTTCATGAACGTTCCTTTTTTATTTTTTCCTTCTTTCTTTTCCCTTGAAAGGGGAACTGTGTAACCTGTAGAGAAGGATCCCATTCATGTTTGGCCACGTAGTCAAAAATCAGATTTTTCTTATATTTTCCTATATTCAACACTGATGAATGATAAAGTAACTATAACCTCTGTAAAACCCTGAAGAGTCTGAAAGAGCAAACTGTCTAGACAAAGGTATGACCATGTGGATCTACTTTTTGGCTTGGTAACCTTAACATTGCTCTTTTCAGCTACTTCACAGGTAATTGCTGAGTTATAGCAATTGAATGAGGGAACAGCCTCCTGCATGTCAGAATGATACAAGAACCACATAGTGCAGAATATCATTGCACACAAACTGTGATAATTCAGCAATAAAAATGTAAGCCATAGGTGTTTCCTGTGGGATAAGAAAGAGTATCATTTTGATGCACAAAGTGTAAGAAAGGACTGATACTGGAGAATTTTCATCTGCTCATGGTGTTCTCTAGGCTAGAGGTAGAAGAAATAAAAAGATGCTTATATGCAATCTTTGCAGTCTTTGGGGGATAAAGCAAATAAGAAAATCAAAACTCTTTTGTTTATACTTGGGGTAATTCAATTTAATCTCATTTGGAACATGACAGAAAGATGAAAACTAAAATGAAAACAGCTTTTGAATTAAAGACAATCTTTTCAAATCAATCAACATTAAAGAAGAAAGGAATTGGAACAATAAGTGAATGACATGCGCTATTGCTTGGAAACTTTTGAAATCTTAGCTTTGTAAACAAAAGAAAATCTTCTATATTTGTGTATTGATGGGACTAATTTCATCACTTACATTCCCTGAAACCATAATACACAGGGCGACTCCAGCCATATTCTGTTCATAAAGCTGTTTGAAATTTACTTCCATCTTCCAATATTTGGCTAGTCTTTATACACCTAAACATTCTACTTTCTTAAGAGAAAATATCTATCTCACACAGAATTTATAAGTAGATCTGTTTAACTCTTGGGTGATGAACACCGGCCTATGAAGTGTTGCAGAAGTGTCCTTGTAGGTTTATGGAAGAGAGTATTCAGCGCGGACAGAGTCCAGTAATTCATTAGAATTAATTTACACACGACATCTCAACCTTGCAATCCAATCTTTAGTAAGAATTTTGGTGTATAAAAGCCCATTTTATATACTTCCATGTCAGTTTGTGGGATTTGGACATTTAATTAAGGATCTTTAGAAATAACCTACGAACTACTCAGCTCTCCACTATATTTCCCCTGAGAATGCATTAAATTAGGTGACAATAAGGTGAATTTATAGGTTTTGTACATATTAGTTTTCTCTCCCTTTTACACTTGATTGCAGAGTAGATTGCATTAAAAAGGAACTAACTGGAAATGCATGAAACGAGTAGTTTCTATTTTATAATTTCTTTTATGCCACATGTCGAAGAGCAGTTCAAGTATGTGTCCACGGCATGCCCAGTTCCTAGAATATTCGTAAGAAAATTAATCTGAAAACACTCATTAAATTCAAGTATTGACCATTATGCCTATTTGTGACATTAATGGTAAGTTCAGATATTTTAGTGCAAAAGACTTTAAAGTAACTTTTTAGTTAGAAAAGGTCTTCTTTCTACTTTTTCTGCTTATCAGTTCTCATCTCTCACACTTTCCCCACGCTGCCTGCTTCAGCTGACATCTTCTCTATTTGCTCATAAATGTCTCTATGGCCTTCGTGCTTTTCACTGCACTACTCCTAAAGCTAGGAATTTCTTGCCCGAAGTTAATGTTGCTCCTCTTTCATGTGTGTCTTCTATGGTTCTACCACAAAACAGACAAGAATTAGCTAACTTTAAATGGCTAATTGAGAGTCATTTGGAGCCCGAGGAACAAATGGAGAAACACTACTTTCATACATTTAAGCAAAACCTGATTAAAATATATATGAATACAAAAAAGTTTATATTAACTATCTTCTTTTTTCCTCACTCACTACTTTTTGTTTTTTCTGATTTTTTCATGGAAGGAGCTATATTTAGTTTCTGTTATGTAGCATCTGGTACAGCAGATCGGTTCTTGTTGGCATTTCTGGTCTTTGCTACAGTGGAACTGTAAGACGAAACAGTAAGAATTAAGTTCTTTCCCATATTATGCAGTCATTTTAGGCTAACTCTTATTCCAGTAGGAGTCAGCAGAGTAAAATTTGAAGTTTAATGAATTAAGTCACAAAGTCCTGTTAATTTCCCTTTTTTTTTAAATAATAAAAAATAAATCCTTGAAGCTTTATCACTAATTTCAGTGAGTACAGTCAAGTACTTTATGAGTTATTTCACCTCAGATAGTTGACTATCATGCTCAGACAAGGGACCCTGATATCTAATCCGCAATGCAATCCTAACACAACGTAAAAAA
>VWZZ01000321.1:241411-289155 GCA_013399095.1 Psophia crepitans
AAAAAAAAAGGTGAGAAATTCAACAATCACTTTTTCATGACGGAAGGGCTTTATTTGAATCTCTGCTTTTCTCCATTTTCTTAGAGTACAATATGGAATATTTTTTGGAGTTCTAACCATAATTTCAAATTTTACATCTGTCATTGAGTAGTAGTTCTGATGCTTAATAACCATGCCCCGTTCAGGAAATACCCATTATTCATTTCCAGTGTACCTTCTGGCTCATGTACTGAATCTACCTTCTGTTGGAGAGTTTTCTACTAGATTGAATTGGCCTTTATGTGGCAGGGCCTGAGTACCCAGATTTTTTAGTTTCAGCTTTTGCTATGCTTCCACGTCTGTAACTCCACTTGACATGAGCCTAAGTCTTGGGAATTTCCAACAGGAAATGCTGCCCCCAGTATGATCAGACACACTCTTGTTGTCTGCAGTTGGTGTTTTATTTTGAACACCAAGCATTCCTCCCTTCATATATCTGAGAGTATTTCAGTTCTGTGATTAAGGCTGGTATTAGATGACCTTTACTCTTCTTTCCCTTGCTTTCCTCTTAAGAGTTAAATGAAAGCCTTCCGTTCCTCTACAGGGTACTTAGAACTAAGGCACTATGGCGCTAGCAGCAGGTTGGTTTCATTACATTGATAGGATACATGTGCTGTTTTTTATCTCTAGCATTTTCTCAGTAATTCAGCACTTTAAAGTCTCAGCTGTCTACCGATCTGCAGACAATTGTTTGGTGTAATACTATCCGGAAAAAGCTGATAAAACACAGATGTGACTAGGTCTCTGAAATTTGTGGTTTGCTAAGTGGTTTTTTTTTTCCCCCCCCTTTTTTTTTTTTTTGCCATTCTTGCCCATGGCAAGTTAGCTTCCCTACCAGGCATGAAGGCACAGACTTTTATTAAAATGTTGCAACAAGAAGGTAATTGCTAAAAATTAAGAAAGTTAGTTGAAATATAAAGCAGAAACATTATAACTCTTTTCTCTATTTTTCATCATAACCCTTGGCAAACATTTCTCTATATTTTGCCCAATCCACATCCATAATAGTTTTCTTTTCCTAAGCACTCACACTGAAGTGTGGATTTCTGGCAATCCTATACAGATCCATTGTAAGCAAAATGTTTTCTAGGCTTTAAGAGCCAACAGCTTGATTTTTCAAAGGAGCTGAGATTTTACAGCCACAGTGAGGCTTGTCTAGATAAAAGATTTGATTGTGCTTGAACAAGATTGGAAGCAATCTAGTTAGATGGCAGGATGTTACCATCTCTTAGTGGTTAGTGTTTAGACAAGGACAAATTATATTCACCATAGCATCAGCTGAACACAATTTTTCCTGGCTTTCATTGGCCTCTAACTTGTGACTGGCCTCGCGTCTTCTCACTCGGTTATCACAACTCCATTCAAACACAACCACAGTTTGTAACGTAGACAACCCTTACTGACAGCGCAAGAAAGTTTGCATGTGCTCACTTGTTCTACAGACAGTCCCACATAATCTTAGACTTTTCTGCATGAGGGTACTGCTTAGACAGTTCATGTGCTATAGATGTTTCTTAGCATGATAGGCTTTCCTTCCCATTATCTGAATTATCTTTTAACTCTGGTGGTTAGTTTAGGATTTTTTTTTTAGTTGATATAACTGGACTAGTACAACTTTGAATGTGAATGCAGGTTGTTAGCACAGTGGTACTTTGTTTACTCATATAAAAGTTACCACTAACAGTTAAAGGAGTCCAGCTCTTTCCCTCCTCCCAAACAAACTTGGTCGCAGCAGTGTAGTAGCCAGTTTTACTTAGAAGAGAGCGACTTTTCGGCAGGCTCTAGGTTCCAAAGTAAGATGAGAATTTCTGAAGACTCTAAGTAGACGAACATGTCCAAAAGAAAACCAGACTATGCTGCAATATTCCTATTAGCTGCAGAATGTGGGGGAGGCAGAGAAATTTGCCAAAGGATGCTGATGGACATCGGTGTGTCTGTATGATAACTACACACAGCTTTAGTGATTTATGTGCTAGACGGGTTTTCCATTCCAATTCAAATGAAAGGCCATCTTGCAATTAAAGGCTCAGTTTGCAGTTCCTGATTTCTGAAGGAAGAGGGCGTTTCTATTTATTCCAGAAACATTTAGTGGTTACATGCATGGCTGGCAGCAATTTCCCACAATGTGTAAATTAGTCAATCCCAAAGTCAGTAAACTTTTGCTTTGAAGTGGACATTAATGAAGTGCACCATTAGAGCCTAATGATTGTTCACATTTGTATTTTAGGGGCCCCTCTTGCTTTTGATGTCTTAGTGCCTCGGTTTCTTGACTTTAGTTATCTAAATGCCAGGACTGCTACACTCCTAAGAGAACTCAAAAAAAATTTAATGAAAAAAGTTAGTACTGGCCTGACTGATGTTGGCACTTCAAAGCTGGAACAGACTAAATTGCTGTAGACTGCTTAATTCAAAAGTGCTCCCTTGTGGATGACAGTGCATGGTGACAAAGTTCAATTGGCAACAGGAGACAGGCAAGATCAAAGACCCTCTATTGTAATAGTTTTGTTCCATGAAGAATTGCTTATTGTCAGGAGTTTTTCAAGCCTTTACTGGCTCCAACTTCATATCAGGATTCCCTGGTTCAGAACCAGCTTAAATAAATAATTGTAATTACATCCTTCTGATAATACATCGCAGTTCTAAATGCTGCATGTTCTGACTCTCCCAAGGTCCAAAAAAGAAAAGAGTGTTAGGAACCAGGACTCGGGGAGGGGGGGGGAGAACCTTCTTTTTCAGAACCTCCTCTGTTCAGACGCATCCAAAACACAAAGTACTGCAGAAAGTTAATGCCTTGTTAGCAGCAATTGAGACTTGCTCCAGACAAAGCCAAACTGCCTTTACTATCAGGGCAACCATGCTGCATTTTTAAGTTTGTATCACCAGCCAGTCTGGTTTAACATTCAGTTTAAGATTAAACAGAACGTAATCCTGTAAACTGTGCTTCCTCTCTCTGATTAAGGCACTAGTCTGAGTGAATTCTTAAGAAATGCTGAACTTCATACTAGCAATGTTAAGAATACAGAAATCTCAGAAATATTCATCATTCACAGCATACCACATCTTTGTTTTACTGTCCTGACACATATACTTTCAAAAGATATGATTTTTGTTCCAGTCAGAAGCCAAAAAGAGGCCCTATCTGAAATGATCCAGTTACACTGGAAATCATGTTCATTTTTAGTATTTTTGCTATTGTTTTTTCCCCCAATAGTGTTCACCATGTGTAAGGAACTGCTGAAAGACAAGAAAGTCACCATCCCTCAGTAACAGTATTCAGTGATGTTGTCTCATAAAATATACGTGGCATTGTCAGAACTGCTTGTCTTGAACTAATTACGAAAACATGTTTGACAACAATTAAGGAAACCACTGTGTGATCGTTTTCATGCATCCTATTGACAGAAGTAACTTTTATTTTTTAGCAATCACAAATAACATTGTTCACAGAAAATTTCATCATATTTAGCATGAGATGCTCAAGTAGAAAGGAGGGATGAGCAAGTACACTTAGAAAAGAAGCAGCAAAAAGAAATGCATTGCAATTAAATGACGTATGCAACAGACTCAGATTCGTTGATTTTCTGATTCTATCGATAATTTTAATTTAAACAAACCAAAGACAGCATGCTGTTCCCATCCTTCCTTAAAACTAATCTATGAAGAGCATCAGAAGTGTGGTTGGGTTCTTTCTTTCTTCTTTTTTTTTCGGCAACGTCTGAAAAAGCATTCTAAACAGGATTAGAAATGTACTATGCCTACACAATTTAGCTCTAGCAACTTCACGGTTGTAAATTATGATGGAACACATTATTAGCTGCAGACTTGTATGTTCTCCCTTAATCATGCTGAAGTACACATAAGCCCCAGCTGAGCAATTATGAATAATTAAATCAATTAGAGACAGTCTAACACCAGGTCTTGTGGCTAAACTGGTGTCAGCATCCGTAATATTTTAACAGTAAATGCAAATGTGTGCATTTGGGTGGAGGGAAGGAGGTGAACAAAGGCTTATACAAATGCCAAACATGTTGCTTAGTGATGGCTTTACAATAATATCACGAAGATTATAAGCTGCCTTCCCAAGGAAAACAATGGTAATGAAATTCTAATAAAATATTTTTGTACAAGACTTAAAGCTTAGAAATTAGTTAATTAAAAAAGGATAAAATGCAAGACCTAAAAATATGCTGAATATATTAGGGCTTTACATTCACCCAAAATAAATACTTGCCTTCATGAATTGTGCCTAGCCTCTTTTCTTTTGGTACAACAGGTTTCTGTAACCTGGTGCTAAAAGCAAATAAATAAACCAATGTGCCTCTCTTAGAACTCTATCAGGAAAAAAAATATTACACTTTTTTTTTCTATATTGCAGAAAGAGAGAAAAATCTGAAGATTTTGCACATCAGCTCGATGGTAACAGCACTATTTGACACCTTGTAGAGCAAGCCCGATTTGTTCGCTGACAGGAAGACAGGTTTTAGACCTCTCTGCGCTCTTTCTAAGATACAGAAGAAGTGAAAGAGTCCCTTTATTCTCCTGCCACGATGTGCCAAAACCCTGCCTTGCAGTGATCTGCCAGCCAGCGAATGTAGTGCTTGTTCTGCCACCGCGTCATGACCATGCCAGTAACAGGTATTGAGTGCCTGTCCTACTACCTTGTTCCTCCCCAGTGAGGAGGAGAGAACAGTTTTGGCTCTCTCTCACCTTGTCTCCGCATGCAGGGAAATTATATATTTCCCCTTTCTCTAGAGTAACTACAGGCCAATGAACCAACTCAGAATTAGCACCTATTTTGAAGGCTGCTCTCTTAAGTATATGTTTATCTTTAAGCACACATTTCTATTCTATTCACCGAGGACCCAGGCAACTCTTTACAGACATTTAAGTGGTCTCCTGACCCAGAACATGGTTCTGTTCAACAGTAACAAGAAGTTATGTTCAAGGTTTCATATCCCCACCCGACCACAGAAGCCAATAAACCCTGAAAGGAATAATCAGTTGATTTTTTTTATTATTATATTTCTTTTATTAGCAAGATTGCTTAAAAGTAATATTTGATATAACTGATCACCAAGATGTACAAATAGTGATTCTAGTGATTCTGCTGTTGTTTTTATTTGTTTACGTTATGGGAAAATTTAAAGAGTTATTATAATCTCCATTACACGAACATAAATGAAACAACTATTCTGCTTTGTGAAGGCTCAGGGTATCTTGAAGTACTTGCCAGTTGTTATTGCAGGAAGCAATTTAATAGGAAAGTGTCTGATGACTATAGGTATATTGAAAGATAATGAGAATTACATTTTTTTAATGTATTTTGTCTTTAAGACTTGCTGAACATAGAAATTGCATAGTTATACTCAATTTGTTTTAAAAGGTAATATCTGTATCCCACATGAGGTCTTTGAGCATGTTACAGAAACGATGATTACAATGGTTATCACAAAGCCTGTGCAGCAAGTCAGTGAGGGAGCCAGAAATAGAATCCGTTTCCAGAGTGTCAGCCCACCGCTCCATCTGCCAGGAAGCTCTGCTTCCTTGGCCCCTGCAACTTGATCAGTACTGAGTAATTCTTGTGTTTTGTGGTGTCCATTGTAAGAAGCAGAGCTTCACACATGTGCACCACCTAACTCAGATCACGGTACACGTGGAAAGCCTTTCCTTCTTCTTACTTGTGGAGAGTGGGTCGGTTTCGCTGTAAAAAGCATAAAATCTTGGACACTATTTCACTTTTGACTAGGATTTCATTGTGAGAATTTACTGTATAAACATATACCTAGTTACATCCCAATCTCAGACAAGATCTGCGAAGAAAACATTTAATACAGGAATCACACTATAAACTGTATGACAAGAAAAAAAGTCACAATCTTTAGAAATGCCAAATATTTCCTTAGATATGTGACATTTTGAGTGTGCCCATATGGTTGTACTGACCAACATTTATAGTGAAATAACTCCCCATGTGAACTTTCTCTTCTGAAATAAGAGGTTTGATTCTAGAATGATGTCTTATTTGGCAAAGCAGTGATTGTTTCAGGATTAAATTACCTTTCAGCTAGAATAGACTACCCTTGAGCAGCTGTTCTACCATAACTATTTCAGTGGTTTTCCAATATAGACAGGCCCTGGTGCAGTTCAGGGGACTGGAGAGGTTCCAGAGGAAAAGCTGAGACTCGGAATGTCTGAAAATAAGGCTGCAGCTACAATGACACAGGGCTTTTTTAAAAAAGAACCATGCAAAATTTCTTCTGCCTCTTCACCCTACGGGAACTAATTAGCCTCGGCAGTCTGAACTCGTACAGTCTCCGAGGACCTGCATAAGCTGCTGCAGGGGCTTAATGTCCCCTTTCAGGGCAATGGTGGCATTTTATACTCACTGATTTTGCAGAAGTGCAGATGAGAGGAAAGTGTGATCCAGGAGGGCATAAAGCCCATTATCGCTGCCAAAGGACTCCTTAAATATTTGAATGATTACGCTGCTTCAGTCTGACCACAAGGCGATGCAGAGGTGCTACAGATGGATGTCAGACAGCCAACCTGAGCACGGGAAAGCCTAGTGAGCACAGAGCACTGGTACCGGTACTATTTCTTGTAGTGGCTCAGGTAGAAAAATAATCTGACCTAATTTGCCAGGCACTTTGCTAAGGAGAATAGTCCTTCTGTAGGTGAACAGGCATGTCCACCAGCAATACCCTGCACTAGATAGCCCTTTTATTTTCTCAGGCTAGTAGTACTTCCAGAATCTTTTCACTTCTCTCCTTTATGCGGTGTAGACATATTTTGCATGAATCAGCTAGCAAAAAAATTCTATGATGATGACAAGCATTTGAGTTTGCAGATCTTACATACATAATCCTAGTCATTCAAATAATTGGACATGAAATTCCTCCATGGAGCTGGTTTGATGAGGCAGGATTACTTTCTGAAGGGCTGGCAGATCGACTTTCTATAAAAGAAAGCAGAGATACAACTTCTGTGGTTAGTGGTCACTGCCGAATCAGATCCAGTGTTTGCAATTTAACATTTCCATTATATATATACACAAGTAAAAGACTACACTAGCTGGAATAAACAGTTTGAATATCAGCTTGTTTTTATGCTGATCTTGATAAGGGTAACAACTAATATATAGTGTAATATAATATAGTATAATACAATATATTTTAAAAGTGTATTAAGCATTCCATTTTGTCTGAAATGCAATACCTGTTTGACTATAAAAACTTGGTGAAATCCATCAAAACTGCCTTATTTTATGCTATGTATGATGTTGTATCTGAAAATTCTTCGAGAAAAATTCTAGCCCCAATAAAATCTGTGGCATAAGTGTCACTGACTGAAGGAGACAGTGTATTACGGCATTAGTTTTGTAAGCAGAATTGGGAATTTATTAACATATCTTTAAAAACACTTTTTAAAATGATCACATGATTAAAGGATTGGGATATAAGTACATCTTTAGTAAAGATTCATATCACAGGGAAATAAATCCTAGGGGAAAAAAAAAACCCCTAGCAAAAAACCTCCAACCAACCAAACAAACAAACAAAACAATCCTGCCCATCTACAAGAGAAGGGAGTCTGCTTAGGTGTATTTTTCTACATTGCCTTTAGAGGAAATATAATACTGGAAATAGAATTCCTTTATTAGGCTGTCATTATTATTGCTTTTTGTTCTCGCTGGTGATTAAGTAGTTAAGGTGGACTGATTTCCTGAAAATAGCATTATTTTTTTTTCCCGAGCAAAAAGAAAGGGAATAAAATAAAACCAAATTTAATCATGCTCAGATTTGTTATTTGTTTGGTTTTTAATTTTTCCTTCCAAATATTTTCTTTCAAATGCATTGTCTTGTTTCATGTTTTGGCAATCTGGGTGACTATTCGTCTGGAGTGATCTTGTTCATGCAAGTTCTAAAAGTTTTAGCCTATGTATGTGAAACAAAGTTTCCTCAAATCTAAAACCAAGGCCTAAATATACTGAATTCTCTGGAATTTTGTTCATGAGCTGTGTCTTGCCTTTAATAAGAGGACATGTGTGAGTGCATCTGTAACCAAAGTCCCAAGAAAGTTTTATGTCTTGAAGAATCATTCTCTATTCCTCCTTTCTCCTCTGTTGCTCCTAGGAGAAAATAAACTGTATTTCCTTACAGTTTGGTACAGTATATTTTCTTTCTCTCCTTCAAGCATACTGAAGTGGTAGTGAGCCAATGTTCTCGTCTGTTTTCTTCTTGGCTACATGTGCCTTGGGCAAGAAGTATAGAATATTGTCCAGTGATATAGGATCTGCCTTGTGATGACACACAGATCAAATATGCATCTAGTTCAGTTTTATGTATCTGGCAATGGTTTTGATAGAAGAAAGTTCATTTGTCTGCAAAATACAGTAAAGGTAAAATTTGCTGATGATCTAAAATCTGATCTATAATGTAATCTGAGCGTCTTTTGATAGCTGATGGACCCACGAGCTTCTCTGAAGTCATGTACTAAAGTTAGACTTTTTAGGATCAATCCTCTCTTATTTTGCCTTGCATAATGCCAATTAATTTGCTTGCAGTTGGGAGTTCCTGTAGGCATTCAGTGACAAGCAGAGCTTTAAAAAAGGAAAACACTTATATTTACTGCTTTCTCATTAGTCTCACTTTAAATTTGTAAAACCTGTTTCATCCCAGTGCACTTCACAATCATTTTGCAATATTCTTTGGAGTCAGCTATCAAGTGGAAAGATGCAGTCATTCCATCCAAGATAAAACACTGCATCAGAGAATAAATCAAGATATCTTAAATGTGTTTTCATTCTGATTTTGGGGGTGGGGTTGGTGGTTTTGGGTTTTTTTTTGCGGGGAGTACTCTAAATAATTTTTCTTATTGAAAACCAGAATTAATCTGAAATCATTCTTACTGCACATCACTAAGCGTATCCAGAGTGTGAAGTGCTGTGTGGAGGAAATAGGCATTAGAATCAGATGAAGGAATTACTGTGTTTGTATAAGTACTTTTTACAGGCAAATATAGAATCCTGGTCAGAAGCGCTACTGCATACAACCCTGTGTTCAAAAGAAGTTCAGATTATGGTCCTTGGCATCAAACCCAGGTCTCCTCTACATGAAGCAGGCTTCCAGAAGATGCTGGATGTACAAGATACACTTCTGCATAGCATAGCACCTCAGTGGTCCCTGCAACAGAAATGTCTTTTCTTGTTTCTGAAGTGTTTACTGTCCAGAGAAAGGAGTCATTGACTTCAGGAAGGTAAGTAAATTTAAAAACAAAACAAAGACAGGAAAGCAGTTTTCAGGTGAGAGAGTAGGAACTTTAAACAAAGAGATATGAACAAGGAAAAAAAAAATCTAGGACTTCTGGTTATCACTGTAAGCTATTTTGCTTAACATCTTAATTGTATGCAAAGTAATGAGAAGAATGAGATGGCATCTTTATTTTCAAGTGACATTCCAATTTTTTACAGACATTATTAATGTAGCATGATTAGCTGGCCTGGAGGGAAAAATTGAGGATAAATTGTATGGTTATCAACTGCAGGTTTATTGGTCTGAGACTTCCACCACAGGGAGTGGCTGCTGTATGGAATTGATAAACGTAGAGATTTATAAGGTCAAGTTTTATGAGTCTACAGATTCCTTGTGGTGTATTACCACATCCTTATTACAAGCCCCTGCTGCTGTCCAGCTAAGCCACCAGAGGTAATATATTACACTTGCTTGTCTGTTCTTCAGGTTGGTTTTTTTTTTATCCAAAGGAAAAGAGGAACAGGTCAAAATAAAATACAGCTTTCTGTGATTGTATTTGCAGCTTTCTTTGAGCTTTGGGGGATGTAAGGGCAGACTGTCAGGAACGGATGAGTCAGTCTTGAAAAGGTGTCAAAAAGTGGTTGTTGTGACATTGGGAGAAATATAAAGTGAAAATCTTAAGGAGGTAATGATTTTGTTTCAAGAAAGATAAAGAACAGTTACATTTAATGGTGACATCTTTAGTACAAACAGACTCATGGTTTGAGTAAGATAAGTAAGCATAAGGTTCTCACTCAGCAGCTGATGCCTTGCTAAATAGTAATTTCTAATAATTAGCTAATTTGGGAAAAAAAGAAAAGTTAGCAAATTACCTGGTCATTCTAAGGTGTTGGTACATTTGATAGCGTCGTATATGGTTTCACCGTGCTATTTGTAGGACCATTCTATTAATAGGATTAAGTTAGATGTCTGTGCTATAACACAACGCATTAAACGCATTTTGGACTTGATGATCTCAGAGGTCCTTTCCAACCTTAGTGATTCTATGAAAAAGAAGTGTGGCTGTGCTTTTCTTTTATCTTTTTCACAATTTTTTCCTCTCTGTCATATCAGCAGACAGCTATTGCACGTGCTGTTGATGATATTGATTGAAAGACACTGATCTCATACCTAATTATTATGTAATATGCCAATTAATGGAAATACTATTGTTCATTTATTTCACAATTCTGTGGTTTGTCACAAGAAGGGACATGACTAAAATGTCCTGTGTGAGTACTTCAACAATTATTTAACTCAAGCTGATACCTTCATCATTTAGATGGGCAAAACACTGACACCAACATAATTCTTCTGCCTATTCCTTAGTTAATGCAAAATTGCTTCTACTAGGAAACCACAAACTTGTAAGTTACGCAGGATTCATGTAACTTGTGTTATTTCAGTGCCACTGTATATTGTTTTAAAAAAATCATGGGTTTGAGTGCCCAAATAAAGGGACAGCTAAACGGAATGATATTATAAACCCTTGATTCACGCAATATCTAATCAGGCCACCTGATTCATTCATAGAAGATACAGGAGTGAAAGGATACCTCTAGAAGTCTGTTTGCCATGTTCTTCAGTGTATTATTCTCGTGTGAAATTGTTGCCACTCATTTATCTTAACAAGCTCTGCTCTGTCCCTAGAATCTGATGCAAAACTGTACAGGACATTAAAGCCTAACAAGAAAATGACATTTAAACTTGTTAAGCATTCCTCACATTATCCAATGGAAATGAGTCATTTACAGTAAAATTTAGCAGAGTTTGCATTTGATGGACAAGAGGTGGTTTTGAAAGAAGACATCGTTTTTCAGGAGTGATGGTAGTGGCAAAATGTTTCATCAGCCAAAATCAGCTGCTTTTCAATATAAAATTATTCAAAATACAAAAAAAGTGAGAATTGAAAGAAGTGCGAAGTACCAGCATTGCATATCAATTGCTTCCAGGATTCTTCTAAGAATTTATCTTTAAAACATTCCTTTTTAAAGCTAGCTCAGCAAATGACATTGCTTGTGTACATGAGAACATGCCTTCTTCTAGCAACAACAACAACAAAGGGAGTAAAGCAATGGATTTTTTTTTTTTTTACTATCCCTACTTTATGCTAAAACTCACTCATAGATCTTAAAACTAAATAACATTAGATAGTCCACCCTGACACTCACTTGGCTCTAATGCTCTACACATACAAACTCTTACTGCAGAATTTAGGTAGAGGAATGAGTGCAAGGCCTGTGAATATATTTATACATATTTTAAAAAACCCCAGTATCTTCAACCATATGGTAGCAGGCACGTAACAGTGCATAAAAATCACATCGGGTCAGAAATGAAGTATATCTTAGTGACTTGCAAAGTAAAATGACTTTAAATATATTTCATTGGATGCCTGGGCTATTTGCTGAGGATGATGGAGAAGATGGAATAGGAAAGCATTGATGGGAGAGAATTCTTTTTCTGAAAAGAAAGAAGAATCCCTTGAAATGTTAAAATTAGTTGAAAGATAATGAGAAAGTTTTGATAACAAAAGAGAAAAAAGAGGGAAATAAAGCATAAACTCTCGAATGTAAACTAAATAAAATGGTTAAGAATAAGGGACGTGGCAAGAAAAAGGGATGTTTCAACTTATTCAGCTATTTTATAAAATAAATACAATAGTAAACTTCTCTGTCTCTGAGTTTTACCTTACCTCTGGATATGACAGTTTGGTCAAATGATGGTTTTCTGTGGCTGCTGAGACTACTGTCAAGTGGTAGAGGCTTGGAGATGAGATGAAGTTCATCAGATGATGGCCTGTGAATTAGATCTCTGCTGCCTTTTGCTGGTAGGGATGACAGAAAATATCTTCTCTCACAGGAAAAAACCAACACATTTCATGTTGGTGCCTTTGGATTCAAGGAACAGGTGTTTAAAACATTGTATATGTCTGTTTTAAGGCACATATGTAAATTAAGAATTAATGAATAGAAAAAAATGAGAGAGATTACAGAACAGAAAAAGAGATGCCAATATTTGAAACAATGCAACTAAGGAATGAAAAGAAAGAAGGGAGAAACTAACAGTGAAAACAAGAAAAAGAAAAAAAAAAGATTTTTCCCTCCCTTGATTTTTGTCCTTGTTCTTTCAGTCTTCCTGCTCTTTTCTGTTTCTCTTCACTTTCTTCTTTTAACTCTCCCCCCTCACAGAAGGGTTTTTTTTCTAGTTTGGAACTGCATAGGATTATGTTTAAAATGGAATGTCCTTCTCCACTCACACTCAAAGAAGACATTGAAAGAGATCTCTGTATGGCAGAGAAGAGAATGGAGGACTGCTTTTTATGTCATACAATATTGAAAGAGAAAAATTCACTAAGGCTGTTCAATATGTGTTTCCTGACCCATGGGACTTGTCAAATCCTCAAACAGTTCCACTTTATTAAGAAGTAGCTAGAGCAACTGGAAAGTGCTTCGACCTGTTGGCACATCCTGAAGAGCCTCAGAGATTCTTTTATACTTAAACTCAGCATTGAAACAACATTAAACCATTGAAATTTCTGGCTCTTTTTGTTTGCTATTCTCTTCTCCAAGCCTTAAGAGAAAAAACAAGTTTTATTGGTTCCTATAATTGTTGCCAGCTTTACTCATTATTGCGTATTTTAGCCTGCTCATTGAGATCAAACTAGGTCAACATCAATTTTAAAAAAGTTGGCTATAGTTTTTGAACTTCAAGCTTTACAGTAGAAGTCATGAAACAAGGTGATGATTAATTTGATACCAAAAGGTGACATCAATCCTAAATATAAATACAAAGCAAATGCAGAATTTCTATTCATATAGCTACTAGTAACTGGTGAACAGATACCTGGATCTTAAAACCACAATGAAGGTACGAATCTTTGCTTTCTTATTCCAAAGGACAGCTCAATCATTTCTATTGCATAGTAACAGATGGTGTTAGGACCGTACAGGAGACAGATAAAAGGAGATGTCATAGTCACAGTTGCTCCAATATACAGTTTAGTCCTCTGTTTACATGGTAAAGTGACAGAAAATGTCCACCGAAACTGTGGATTTGTTTTGCACAGATACATTCTGCAGGGCATTATTCTCAATACCCTCCTAGATGCGGTGGAGCAGAATACGGCCGACTACTGCAGAAATGTTGGCAGCCCTAGAAGCTGGACTGCTGTCGTTATCCAAGAAACTAAGAGCTTGATCCAAAGTTCAGTGGATTCGGAGAAAAAGTTTGCATGGATTTCAGTGAGTTTTGGGTCAGATCCTATTTGTTAATTCCTCTTTGCTTCCACAAGGTTTTACACTCATGCATTTCCACTGACTTCACGTGACATTACTCCTGACATACCATTATAACTGAACACATCCAGTGCTATAGTACATCTTCCTAGCTCTCACATATTGTACCTGGTAATAAAATTAGAAGGCACATAGTGATTTCAAAGTCAGAAGAGCCACTGACAATACATGGTCTGCCCATTATTTCTTCATGTCATGGCCATATTTCTGCTTATTAGTAATCAAGAAACTAGGACTTATCATTACTGAAATGTTAGGTACTGACTCCTGATAATCCTCTAATCAATGGGAAGAGCAGAGCATTTCCAGCAGGTAACTCACCTTAACTATTTTAGAAAGGAATGAATCATTGTCTAAAGTCACCTCCTCCTTTTTATTAACTGGGTGGGGAACTTATTTAAATTATCCCCCTAATTTTTAAACAGGTACCAAGTCAGGGGAAACAAGCTAAGGTCTAAATTTCTTTTAAAATAGTTCTCTGTATTCTGTACTTCCTAGACATACCACTGCATTCAGTTCCTTTGCAAGGAACTTAGGTGACAGATGATTGTACCAAAATGGCAGAGCAGCTCAAATGAGCCAGACTTCGCTGTTTTTTCTAGGCATTTAAAAGCTGTTTGGGAATGGTATACATGAAATTCTCAGCTACGCTCTGCAGCTCGTAAGTGTTAATTAAGAAAAGCAAAGGGAAGAACAGACTAAAATAATGTGTACAAATGTAAACATACTGATACTGGAAAAGTCTAAACATTACAGCTTTCTGTGTTGTCCTCTATAGGTCGAAAGAAAATTATCAATTGCATTTAGAAAGCAGTCTTTCTATTTTTCACTTTCTGCATCTTTTGCTCCCCGAGCCATTCAGAGCCCTGCGATTTTCACGACACTGGGGACTAGCATGATCTGACAGGAAGTGTCTGGCTTTAAGTTCCTCATAAAATCCTTTTGTTTCTCATCACCTCGTCCTTTCTTACTAAAGACTACTTCCGATGTTCCAATTTCAGTTTCATGCTTTTATAAAGCCCACTGATCAAAAGTACTTCACTTCAGATTTGAGAGGCGTGAAAAATATCGCAAACAAGAATCAAAGACCAACAACTTTAAATGGAAAATGGATATGCAAGATTAATTTGTGTATTTGAATCTCTCCCTTCACAGGTCTTCCCTTCTAACTTTTGACAAGGTCTGTCATCCAGGTGTGGTAAGAGTGCAACTATATAGCGACAGTTAGATGCAGGCACGATTTCCTCATTTTCTTCCTGGAGACCCGACATTTCACATGCCTCCCTTCTCTTAGGCCCTCCTCCGTCGTAGGATCTAGGTGACTGAATCCTGGTTTGCATGTCAGCTGCTCCTACCTGGCAATGGCTAGTTCCTTTTCCGTAATACCGACTGAAACTGTTTATGATGGTTTTAGGATAAAGGAAGGTTAAAAGGGGAACAACTGCCAGGAGGAGAAGAGATGAAGGTGTTTCAGGAAATTAATGGTTTGGCTTGGAAATTAAAGTTTTGATTTTGCTCAGGAGTATTATTACTGAATTCCTTTGGTGTAAGATCAGGCCTTAAACATTTCTCAGATGGTGGAATACTTACCTAGCTCCAAAACACCAGGGAGAAAGGCATAGCAAAGCTCTGCAAAAGCTTTTGCTGTTAGATTTACATCTTGAGCTACATGCTTGTTTATGCTCCACAAAGTGGACCCTTGTCAACAAAAATTAATTCGTCCTTTCCTACTGGCTTGGCCACAGGGAAAACTAGTGGGTCAGCTTATTTATGTATTTTTTACTGCTCAGTCACCAGTGTCTAGTTCTGACAGCTGACTTTAGTGTTTCCTCAATGAAGATCGTAGGTTTGAATACTGTGAAATCCCAAGTTGTGTCATAGTAATAGATCAGAGAGTGGACCTTATAGAAATCCATTCAGAATAGGACATTCAGACTTTAACTAGTAATATTTATAGCAGTTTAAAGCATGGGAAAGAAGCAGTTATAAAATCATGTCTGAAGTTTGAGTCAACTATTGTTAAATTTTTGGCTGTAGCGTATGTCATTCCTTAAGGCATTTCTTGAACCTAGATAACAATTACATTAAACTGCATTAAAGAGAAATAAACCAGTTAAATTTTATAAAGTTTCCTCTGTAGTTTTAATTTGGCCACTTATGTATGTGATTTTAATGACAGGATTACTTTCCATTTTCTAAAGTGCCGACAGAACTAGCACTTTTTCTCCTTACCCGCGTCCTGTGCCTCTGTCCAGCTGAACACCACAACCTTCACCGAGCATACCCACTCTGCACGGCTTCATGCCGCTTTCTGTCGTGCCTGGTAACAACATGAAAAAGGACTCTTCTTCCCCATGTATGTCCTGCACACAGGATCATTGCTGTCCATAATGGACCAAGAAGGATTGCAGAGAAAATCACAGGGAGAGTTTTGCTTGGATGTTAACATTAAACCAAATTATGAACTGCTGAAGTAAAGCTTCTGAGCATGAACTATTAGACATGTTAACAGTGAGAAGTGTCGCGAGGCTCCCTCTTGTATTATGTGCTTGCATTGCAATAGTGAGCAGAGGAGACTCATCTTGGTACATTACTGAAGTCTATCAGCCAGAGAAAAACAGAGTTAAAAAACAGCTCCCGTTTCCTAAAAGCTATACTATAAATATTCTATTCTTTTCTTATTATTTATTCTAGATCTTCATTCAGAATTGGAGAATTCTCTCAATGTTACAGCTCATCTGTGATGATGGTTTTCACTGTGGAGGTCTAGTTGCTGCTATAATCATGTACATATATGAAGCAGCTGTGACTGCTATCTCAGGGCGGTGATGACCTTCCACTTCAGAAGGCAGACACTGCATGTTAGGAAGCTGGTATCAACACAGCAACACAAGTTCTTGATACTTTTCTTGTTAGAGTTTTAAATTCAAACCACATTCGCAAAGACAGAACAGACCTACTGCAAGTCACCGTTTGCACCTGAGAAGCGTAATGTCTAATTGAAGCCATCTCGCTAGCTCGAATGGAAGTTCACGCGGCCTCACTTGGCTACAGAGGAGGTTTGCAACGACAGAGCGGTGGTTGTGGCTGGTCCCTGATGGATATAGCTGGGGAAATCCCCTACGCAGGACAAGGTGTCTGTTTCTCTCATTGCACATGTCCCCATGTGATAACAATAATGCTGATGAGACAGCTCAGTAAAATATTAGCCGCTCCCTCTCTCAGTACATTTAATGTGAAGTAATGATGTAGTTTGCCAAAAACAAAGGTGAGACAGAGCAAATGTTGTGTGAATCCTCAGCGGATGGTGTCTGCTCCTGAATGTTTGTTTCGTTTCCCTTTTTGCATGTTTTTACTCAGTGCCTTTCTGCCCAGAGATTACAATTCTGACAAACCGAATAAGCCAATGGTTGCGTTCTGCGAGACTCAAGCTTTTCTGAGTAACACATGCACTACAGCTGCAGCTGAAATCTGTTTCATATTTAGTGTAACAAATTATGCAAAGCACACCAAATAAGACCCATTTCAAATTCCAGTGGGCCTTTCTGAAAACGTTTTAGAGAAATGTTTTCTTTGCTGTTTCCCTTCTGCTCTCATTAAAAAGGTGAATCACTAAAAGTAATTGTGTAACAAAACAAAATGACAGTCGGTTCAGAAAACAGCATGACAGGCCATAGACTTCCCAAAGAGAAGTCTTCATGTCTGCTATATTAGTGGGAGTTTAACTGCATAATCCGGAATGGACGCTTGGCTTAGAAACTGCACATTCCTAGCCAACAAGGAAAGTTTGAAATATTTCTCACCATAAAATATTTTAAACTACAACTCTTAACATTTCTTCTGTGCTGAACATTTCTTTTTATTTACATGGAAATACCATACTTCAACAAGGCTGATTTATTCTGAGGGCTGTTTAAAGAAGCAAACTATTTTAAAGAAGAGATAATTAGAAATATTTTGGGGAGGGAGAAAAGGTAAAAGAAAAAACTGGAAGTAAATAGATGTCCCTGGTTCAGATCAAAACTCAGCTGGTGGTTACCAAACGTTAGAGCAATTTATTTTTGTTCCTTGGGGGACACAGTTTTTTTGTTTGTTTTTTTAACACGACATTAACTTCATATTGTTAATCTCAGATGTTAAAGTCATGTCAGGCCACAGAAGTAGCAGTGCTTGAAAAACTAAGAATTTGCAGACTTTCTATTTGTTATTTTGGTTTATAGCTTTTCTTTTTAAAAAAACAAAACAACCTTAAGGTCTGGAAACTTTCTGCTGATGTAATCATATGGCTCCAAAACAGGGGCTTTACAGAGAAGTATCAAATATCATGGCCATGATAAAAATCACAAGAACAGGGAATGCTCCTAACTAGTGGTTGGTGATAGGATGAGGAAAATTAAATCTGACTAAGAGTCTTGTCTTTGGGAGTTATTGACTTATCCCTGTCCTGGTTGAGGCATAAATGTCTATGGGAAAACTGCTGCTCTATTTGTGTGTCCTGTATCGTATTGGCAATTATTTATAAGTGTCTGTGGTGTCAAGATGCAGGCTTCTATGAGGTCATTTGGCTCAGCATCCCTAGCTACTAACCGGCTGACATCATAATACCGATCTTTATTGGTAAGTCTATACAGCCATGTTAGTTTATGGCTCAAGCTAGCATGCAAGACGAAATTCCCCAGCCATCTATACAGCTCCTAGAAGTTGTCTCACACTTTGGCTCAGATCTGGAGCAAGGGAGCATATTTTCCAAACAGAGAAACTCCAGGGTGGATTAAGGAGTATAGACACAACCGACTCAAACCGAAATGAATAAAAATCTGTGCTCGGGCACAGCTAATGCAGTACAGACACACCTTTTGAGACTGTCTCAGTGACTTGAACCCAGCTACTGTCATGTAAAGGCCCTCATCCCATCAAGTGCTGGAAAAAGCTTGCATCCCAGTGACGTCTTGGGATAACTCCTACCGCCTGTGGTTTTCTTATGCCTTTTTGCCCATGTCACCAGACAAAAAGATATGATCAAGCAGAAAGAATCCTAGGAAATCACTCAGGCTTGGGGATAAATAGGAAGGAATTCCCTTTCTGATATCAGCATCAGAAAAAGGAGATAACTCTTAATTCTTGATTTAACTGCATCATTTGCCTTACCTTTGTAGTCTATCATGAGCATGATATTCTCCAAAATGTTGTTACTATTTCTTTATTCCAAGGGAACGGGTGTTTTTTAACTGAGTTAGCATCTTAAGATAGCTTGTTAGGTAAAAATGACAAAAATGTCAACCAAAATACATTGTTAAGTCGTCTCTTCACAACCATTTCTGAAAGATGTCCAACTAGGGTACACCAGTATCAAAGAAATGAAATTGTTTCCTTAGCACATTTAAATTTATATTCTGCAAAATGTAGCCTGGATGGCACTACTTTTGTTGTCATTCTTCTTTTCTTTGTGCTTTCTGCAGCTGATGCATCTTTTTGGCAATGTGGTATCACCAAGTTTAATAGTCCTATAATTTTATAGGGTTTCATTGCTGTATTCTTTATCAAATGTTGTTATTTCTCAGTAAACCTTAAGAGCTTAAGACTGAATTTCATTATTGCTTTTTTGCTGACATATTGCCTTACAAACTCAGATGTCACGTCCAGTTTGCTAAGTATTATCTCTAAGAATAAGTTCAACACAACTGCTTTCAAAAATGCTTTTTTAAAGTGTAGTCAGGATAAATCCCAAGCAAATATAAAGATCAAGTATTCTCATGTTACTGGATGGTAAAATCACATTCTCCTGGTAAATATGTGTTTTGTTTGCATTTTTAGCTTTTCAGTCTCCAACACGATATACTTCTTAGGTAGTAGTACCACTTCGCATTTGCTGGTAAGTGCTGACAGCATGGTTGGTGCTGTACAGAACCTTGTCCCCAAGTCAGAACTGTGTTGAAGTGCTGTCCGTCTCTGTGTGTGAGTAAATACCAAGAAAGTTAGCGAGCTTCTTAAGTGTCACCATTTTCCTCTAGCCAGACCACCATACGCCTTGCTCTGTCCCGGGGTAAATTCTCCCTCTTGCTTGATCCCAGCCATTGGGTGAGTCAGTGGAATTGGGCTGCTCTCCCTGCCAAACTGAGCTAACGGGAAGAATCCATGAGGAACCAAACTGACCATTCTACTCAAACTCCAGTATCCTCCCCCACTTTTCTCATCATCTACTAATTTTGTTTTGCTTTCCTATAAAGAAAACAAAACAAAACAAATAAACAACTGGTCTGGCAAGAATTACTCTTCACCAAGCAATTGTGGTTGATGGTTCAGTTATCCTCTGACGGGGGAATTTTCAAAAGCATTCAGCCCTGAGCTAACCCCAATCCTGTCAAAATCACTGTTGGTTTTATCATTGACTTTAATATTAGAAAAGTTAGGCTAGTGTTGGCAGTTTTAGTGTCATTCTAATTCATTCCTGTGCATGTTTTCTTTATTATTTTTTAAGGAATAATATAAAATTCATGGTACTTTCATTTTCAGTGGTTTATTTCTTATTAACGTCTGACCAAGAAAAACAAGTTTCATAGTTAATGTTGGGAAGATTACCACCAATTCGTATCTGCTAATTTAGAAAAAAACACTTCTCCTCATATATTTGTAAAAGCTAACTATTGTTTTCTTAATCCCTCTAGGAAGAAAACTTTGTTTCCCCATCTCTAATTTTTAAATGACCTTCTGTTGGACTGCATTTGTTTCTCCTCTTTCCCTCTTATCCTTACCCCTGCCCATACTCATCCCTACCCAATACTGGTCTTAGCTATTTATTATTTTCAAATTTTTAGTTTTCATGGAGAGTGTAATTTCTTGCAGCTTACAGTGGCTCAGATCTTATACACACTCTTCAGTTCAGCTTTGGTCATATTTGTAACTACCTTGATATTTAAATTTTTTTTGTTTTGACTGTGTCCAGGTGGCTCGGGATACTTTATTATACTGGTACAAAAGCAGAAGACAAGAGGCACGCAACACTTCCTAGGGATATGCAGAGTACTCAGTTTTCAGATGCCTTCAAGTTTTACAGATATTGCTGATTATATTCAGCTTTACATTCAGTTTTATATATTATATTCCACTTGTATTGTCAGATTATCGCTGTGGGCTTGTTTTTAGTTATGACGCTAAGGACATCTCATCTTTCCGTTGATTTCGTTCTTATAGCTGAGCTGAGATTTCACTTCCCAGTCCACCCGTCAGAATTTCCATTATGCCTCCAAAGCCATAATCATTGTCAGATGCTGTATCATTCCTCTTGATCATTTGACATGTTCCTCAAATATATATACAGACATGGAGGTAATTAAACTCATGTATCCTTACTATTCTTCTCTTCTTGTTTCAGAAAACCTTATCTTCTCCTTTACTTTGCAATTAACAACCTCAAGGTAACAGAACGCTGTTCAGCTGCTATGGTTTGAGGTATATTCAATAATATCTTCATGTTTATCAGTGCTCTTCCTACTACAGTGAAAATTGTTTCACCCAAACAGACTATTGCCCCATTGAGACATCCTGAGAATCAAAACCATGCCTCTTTCTACCATAGTGATGAAAATCGCACACTCTGGATGTGTTTTTTCCATTTAGCCAGGGCCTTTCTCTTTATTCTGAAATTTCCTCCAAACTAGTGCCCAAATCGCTTTCTTCTGAATGCTAAAACTTCATAACATCAAATGACTAAACTCACCCAACTGCAAAGGATATTTCTGTGATGAGAGAAAATGGATGGCATAGTCTAACAGTTCTCTGATGACAAACTTGAAGATAGTAGAACTGCAAAATATTTCTGAATATTAAAACGAGGCAGATCAGAAATTATGTATGGTGTGTGAAATCACCTGTAGTCTGAAATTAGATAGTAGGCATCTCTAAGGAAAACTGCAAAAGATCAGGGCAACATGTCAATTAACTTATCTAGGTTGCCGAAATCCCCATTTATTATCTAAAGGTGAATATAGGAAAAACAATGTTGTTCAAGAGCGGTTTTTGAACACAAGTCCATCTGGTGATTTGATAAAAGTATTTAGTTTCTCAAGGCAATCTGAGTGTATACTCCCCAGGCGCCACCGTTTATAGCTTAAATATGACTTGCATGTGGATTCAGCATTACAAATAGGAAACAGCAGCCCTTGGACTTGTACTCTAATGTAGTCCTTTCATCACCCAGTTACCCTTAAGCATCTCCTTTCCTATTGTAATCTGGGCTAAATGCAAAGCATTAGTCCCATCAACACAAACTAATGGTTCTACTTAGAAAAAGAGAAGTATATTTAAAATAAAGGAGATAGATAGCTTGCTTTTCCTTGTATCCAGGAAGTTAACTGGATACCGGCCTGCAGCCATCCACTTCTGGACATAGGACTATTGAAGCAACACCATTGCCATGAAGGATCAGTCTACACTTGCATCCTTAAAAGCGGTTTACCAGTGAATGCATCTCACTGACTAATGCATGCAGCCAAAATCAAGGAACAGCTTTATTTTTCCATCAATGGTTTTACTGAGACAAGTATTACAGTCCTAGTGAACATGAGAAAATATAATTGAAGAAATAGGCAGCATAGGTGCAACACCAAGAATTTTTACAATTTTTTGTCACTGTGAGAAAAATGTAACCCTAATTGTCTGTCTTGTTTCAGGTTAGCTGATGCGGTAATTGAACTTTCTATCAGCATATGCTGATGCTTCAGTTAACACACTCAAGTCAGAACCGAGAGATCATTATAAAGAACATACAGAAATTATTAAAATGCCATATTCCAGTAAAACAAGGCGAAAGTCACATTTTCATCTGTGGTTAAGCAAGGTAATTATAGTAAAGTTAAGAGCAGTACTTTTAACCTCCACTTAAGCTTAAGATTTGACACCATCTCTGCTGTTGGTACCAAGAAATTTGGAATAGCATAGAATTGTGTAAATTCCTCATGTCATCAAAGATGCAATTTGCATAAAAAGAGAATCTGCACTTTAAACATGGGAGAAATATTTGGACAAGCTGCAACTACAAAATTCCAAGTGCTGGCTTGTTCAGGAAAGCAGTGCTGAATATCTGTGTCTTCACTCAGGAAAAAAAGTTTCTTTGTGGAACCCATAATGAAGTCAAGCAGAAGGGTAAAAAATTCCATGCAACATTTTTAGTTGTTAAGCATATTCACTATGGTGAGAAAACTAGTGAATTGTGGTCCAGATCTTGCCTTGATAGTCCAACAGTTTCTGACACCAGAATTCAGCCTAATCTTAAGCTTTGGCGTAGCTGCAGTTTGGCAAAGGAAGCTGCAAGCACCATGGTGGATAAAACTGAACTATCAGTCTTTCAGATAGTAAATTCTCCTGTGGCCCAGCCAGTGTCCTCTGTGCAGTGTGCAGCTCCGAGCACAGCAAGGGACGTTAGCACATCGTTCCCTGTCCTCACTTTCCAGGGAAAGGTTTGCCTCAACCCCCCTGTTGACGTACCCTGTTTCCCCCCAGCAGCCTGACAGAACCTACTTCCGTTAGCCTCTCTGTTTCACAAAGGACACATGCTTTTGTTTGCTTCATGCTTCTTATCCCTGCACAATGATTCTCCTTTTTTCAGGTCTCTCTCCAAAGCCCTCAGCTTCCAGTTAGGCACCCAGCGCTAAGCACTCCAGCCTTTGTTCCAGTCTTTCCATTTTAGTTTGCTGTAAACGGACAAGTTTCATCTCTAACAATAAGCATATTTGTGACCTTTCAATCTTGCAATAATCCTTGTCATCTTACCCTTTTCCCAAACCCTTGCACCTTTTTTTAATAGTTACTGTTTTAGTTAATTGGGCTATGGCCTTTTTTTAAACTGCCTGTTAAGCTCCACAGTCACCTGGGGCACTGGATACATAAATAATAATTAGTAAAAAACAATGAGATTGAAGCTCCCATTAAATTGTTTCATGGTAAATTTCACCTAGTGAACTCACATCCGGCAACAGGAAAATCAGATACCTTGTAAGGAGAATTAAAGTAGGTTTTGAGGTAATTAATAAAAGGTACACAGTTAAAAAATCTGAAGGACCTGGAAAATACCAGCTAGGGATCTTTGATTAATGGATATATTTAGGTAATTTAAGTTGAGGACGCATTTGCTAGATTCCATACAGTTATGGAAAATAAAAGAAGGACACATTTGCTAGATCCCAAATAGTTATGGAAAATGAAAGAACACTTGCAATCAGTTCCATGTGCTAGGTGAGAGGGAAAACCTATTAGTTCATAAGACCATTTGGAACTCACACGACAAGGCACAGTTTTAGCAGCAATATTCCAAGAAGCTACTAAATGCATATATTCATGGTGTTCAGAAAGAAGTTGTTCAGGGACAAATGTCAAGAAGAATATTCGCTATTCCAGTCCCTTCAAATTCTGTTTTAACTAACTGCTCATGTTTTTGGGGGAATGTAATGTAGTTCTACATCTTATTTCAATTGTTCTGTTGCTACCTTAGTCTGTTGCTACCTTGGTCTTTAACCTCTAACACCCCTGTGAGGCATAGCACAGTCATTGTCCTAACTTTAGATACGGAAAATGGCTACATAGAGAGTCACCTCTAGATGGACTCAGGCATTATGATGACATGTAATGCTGTACCTAACCTTTGCTACCTATTGCAACCCACAGATGTAAGCGTTTCAATCCCGTTTACATTCCATTGGGAGATTTGGGAGGCCAAGAACATGGTCTGGTTTGAATATTCATTCAGAGACAGGAAACCTGTGCTGAGTTGACTACCTTCTAGAAAGAAACTCTATTCTCCAGTGCATGACCTCCTTGGGTGGCTACACAGAGCCTTGAGAAGGGGATGAGATGGCTGTGTTTGTGTGTCTTCTGTTTGACTGTTTCTGTTGCTGATATTGTTCCTATTTGTTTGGCATAATTAAATTGTCATTAAGCCAGAAAGGTGAGAAGACAGAGAGAAAGCATATCTAAAGAAAAGGACAACATAATCTTGTAGGTAAGAAATGTACTGTGATGGGGAAGGTGTGCACCCACATAATCTTACAATTAATTCTGAATGCAAAAAATACCTTCAGTAATCATTTGCAGGACTGAAAATTTGGTTTCTGTCTCCTCAATGGAGTACCCTAACTCAGAAGGTTATTTAATTATACTCTAACTTTCTGCTGCCCTTTATCCATATCAATCAGCAGTTTTAAAAGACACACAGCAGGGCTCCATCTCAGTCTAAAACTTTGCAATTCAAGTACTCAGGTAGCAGAAAGCAAAGGCTCCAATTGTTTCATAAAAGGAAATCAAATTTAACACACCCATGTCACCGCTAACCTTTGAGTTGTGGTTCCTGCTGAGTGCTGTGGGTTTCAGTGATGATATCATTACAAGATTCAGTACAGAATCAAGAAGCTAAGTTTTCCCAAAGCCATGATGGCTCCACAGAGAGCCTGTTCAAGAAAATATGCATTGCTCCTCCAGAAGTAAGAGATCCTGAGGAAGCAACACAGTGCAGAGACATGATAGTTCAGTTCAGCCAGCAAGCTTGGGTTTTGCCAGAGCTGGAAGGGAAGGTGGCAATGTGAGGACTCAAGAGACACCAGCAGGCTGGTGCAACAGAAACAAGAGTGAAGAGGGAGCACATGAACACCTCATGCGGGGAAGAGGAAGATGAGGTCATGAGAGTCCAAGAGAATGGGGGCAGGAAACTTGGGGTGGGATTACCTAAACCCAAACATCACCCATTTTATTAAATTAGTATCATCTACCAAAATGTCAGAAACTGATGAATTAGATAAAAGTTAGAGAAACCTACCTTCTCCCACTATCCGTTACAGTTGGCTTTATGGATCAAGTACTGTCAATAGGATGGACACTCCAGCTAAAGAATTGTACCACACTTGGGCCATCCTGGGGACTACCAGGACCTTGATATCTAGTGAGCTTTCAACTTCCTTTTTTTAAAAAAAATAAATCTGAAGTATTTTTAGTGAATTTACAATGGTCAGATTCTTCTTGCAACAAGTAAAACTTCACCAAGACATGAAAAGCCATCCATAGTCAAAACTGTGCACAAATACCCAGTTTTAGAAAAGCACCCATAAAAGACCTTCCTAGACATCAGTGGCAGTTTTTATGAACCTTTAAAAGTCTAAGTCTGCTCTTGCATTTCCAGAATATGGCTTTGAGACTAAAAAATGTGTATAAGTGAATATGCAGCATGCCTAACTGTTGTCTCTGCGTGTATGTGTGTGCCTGTATAACATGCTTGCACTTAGAAGGGAAAAGATGTTGCAACGGTTGCACAAAAAATGCTTTAATTTTACCCACGACACTCTGGTCTATAAAGATAACCTGTAAACACGTTTTTTTCCTACTTGTTCTTTTTTTGGTTTTGTCTTCTACTTGTTACTGAGACAAACAGTGAGGAGGGAGGGGATAGACATCAGTGATCCCATAAAACGTGTTCGATTTATTAATAAGATTTTAGAAAAAGATGAGACCCAGCAGCCTGTAGGCATGAGTAAGTTCTACAGCAGCCTGGTTACCAATCATTCTAAGAGCCAGCTAACAGCTGTCTGACCATTGGATATGGCTATTTGCATGGCTAACAATTGGATGTCTATCTACTATGTGAATGGCTTGCAACAAGCTGTTTGTTTGGAGACTATTCATAATGGCACAGTCAAAAGTCTCCTGAAAGGCATACTCGTTTCCATTTCTGTTCTTTACCCTTCTAAAATTGGCAATTTATTACATCAAAAAATAGCAGTCAACCCAGAAAAGGACAAAATTGACACAGTTCCCTTTTGATCTTTCAGTTTTGAATAGGCACCCACCAATGAACTTCCCAATGAATATTCATTGGATGCAAAAGAAGTACCCAGCATTTTTTTAAATAGAGATTTTACTCTAAATATTTAATAAAAGGGATAACTGCTGACAGTTTGCATAGCGCACATGCATTTTCAAATATAGTCAGAAAAGAGATTTAATCTCCTTGCATGCATTTCCTATATTATTCCCTTTCATTTTATATATGTACATATATATATGCTTTTCCTGTATTTCCCCATACTTCTGCCCTGGTAGCAGGTTATTCCTTATCTCTTCTTTGCATAGTTTCTTTTATTTTTCTTTAAAACAACTGATGTTGTTCCTTTTGACTTAAGCAGTTTATACCATCATTTTCATCCAACGTGCCAAATGCTGCCTTCCTTTGCAATCTATAGGACGATTTAGAAATTTACAGTGCAGAACAGGGAAACTATCTGAGGTTTCCTTTTACTGCAAAAGATAATGGGCCAAAATACACTTTGTATGTGTCAAATTCCATTCATTGAAACTTCTCCGATTTCCAGGCGGTAATTCCAAATTTTTCCCAGTGTAATCAAGGGTGGAGGTTGGTCCAACACTTTCGGAGAGGTTCTATTGATTTCCTACAAACTACTACAACATAAAACCGAATTAATTTTAAGGTATGTTAACTCAGCAGAAGGGCTTTTTTCATTCTATGGAAGGACAGATGGATAATATGATTTTGTGCATGAGACATGCATTACACTTTTGTCAGTGATGTTCTTGCTATTAGACCTAATAAGATAAAAGCTAAATGAGAGCCCTTAAGGGCAGAACCTACTGTCTTTACATAAGATATTTCATAGCTCCCCAAAAGAGAAGAGATATTAATATAATTAGAATATGAATTTTACATCCGCTGCAATTTCATAACGTTATAACTTTACATTGAAGCATTCAGATGTTCCCATATCAAAGCTCTTTGAAGGCACTGTTTAAGAAAATCGGCACGCTCTGCAATATTTAGCTGCTTCTCCACTGAATAAAGACCAGTCTTTTCCTTGGGATGTCAGCTTGCCACCTCAGACACCTTAACGAGAAACCTGTTATGGCTTTGAAAATGTACAAAATCCAGTCCCAGTGCCTGACTTCAGCAGGAGCCGCTTTTGGGACTCTTACCGAACTGAGGAGTCTGGGCATCGGAGTTAACTGCAAACAGGACCAGATGCTTTTGCACGTTTCTTCAACTCGCACTGAGGCTGCAATTTACAATGCAGCAGTTTACGGCTGGTAAGATACGATGTTACTTAAGATTGCTGTCGAAATGATATTAAAATGTTTGGCAATGCGATTTATAACATAGAAATGAAATTAATTATAACCGCTGGAAATGCATAAACAAATGCGTGTTCAGAAACGCTGAGGGAAGCTCATTTTGTTTGCCTTTTTTAACTAGTAAGTTCTTGCCATTCTGCCACATTTTGCCTACAGTCATGCTTTTCCATTCACTGATTAGATTACCATGCTGCTTGCTAAACATATTATGCTCCTGAAAGTCCCTCAGAAGCTCCAGCTGGTGCAGATGCAGTGACCCGCTTCTTTAGTCAAACTGGTCAGAAGAATCACACCGCACCAGTACATTAGTTACTGCTTCCCTTCAGAGTGCAAATGAGCACGTTTTTTTCACTTTGAGAGCCTTACATGATCTGAGAGTTAACTACCTGTGATATACTTTCTCTCCTCAAGCACCACTGCAAGTCTCTTGAGAATAGCTGAGATCAAGTGATTTAGTAGCATTTTGGCTGCAGATGACAACACCAAATTCTCACCAGGCTTCTCAACTCCAGAGTTTTCATACCCATATTCTGAGAGTGGCTGGGACTGCATCTTCTGCATGCAGAAACTCTACCACTTTGATTAATTATTTCTGCTTACTTTGATTATACTATGGGTATGTAGCTATATAGGAATTAAGATCCTAATTTTACTATATTACTCTTCTGCTCAAAGCATTAACAATAGGATTCATCTCAACTAATGTATTTATAATGTGAACTTCTCCAGCTGCACAAGTCATCTAGCCTTCCTTTAGAGTTAGTGAGGAGAACTAGAAAGAAAATTACTCTTACTAGTTTAAGGATCGGATCTACAGGGATCAAAAAGTGGGAAGCAGTGATTAAGTCTACCTTGTCCAAGTCAGAACCACAGTAGTGACCAACCAATTAATTCTGAGTGTTCAGATTTGTCCACAGAGCAACATTAATTTACAGCAGACATTAAAGCCCAGAAACAGCAGAGCCACATTATCGCAACTCTGTGGTTGACTTATTATAACCATCTCTCAGAATGTTCAATGCCATCTTAACACAGCTACAGTTTTTGACTCCTACCAGCTAGAGTTAGGTCAGATATGTCTGCAAGAGGATACAGTGCCAACATACCCCTTCACATTCACTCATCAGCAAGTTATGCTTGCATTGAAATAGCTGTCTCAGCTCTACTAAAATCAAGTATCTTCATGCTGGTAGAAGCACATCAATGTCAAGGGTTATATATGTTTGAAATCAGGGCTCAAACTGTCATAGTTATACTAGAAAGTTATATGAGTAGACTAAGTGCTAGGTCACAGTGCAAAGCCCATCTCTTTATTCAGGCTTTCCCCCAGTGTAAATAGCCTTTTTTTTTTTTCTTCATTGCTCAGCTGGAGGGTTAAGGACATTACTCTTGTGTCTTTGTTGTATTATATCATAGGTAATTGAAAACTTAAGTAGTTTAATCTTCAGGCAGGCAACAGTTGGCAACGTATCAAATTTTATTGAATGGTTTTAATGTGGAGTTTACTGTGAGGCCAAGGGCAAGGCAGAGAGTTTCAGCTTTATTGAATCAAATTTGGAGAGTACGTATTTGGTCGCCACATATACTCTATTCATGAAGAACATCAAAGACCTTTTAACCATCCAAAACTTGGAATTTTATCTCTTACTTGTTAAGTAAGAGATAAAAGCCTTACAGTACAAGGCTGACTTGTACTGTTTACATGTTCCCTGGTGGATGTAAAGTTCCCTGGAGCAAGTATGTGTGCCACTGTTATGGCTATAGGACTTACAGATCATGGCTACTAGCAGTGATCTCTCTGTGGAAATATTCCACAAATCACATTTTGTTTTACTAGCCAATGCTTGTGCATACGTAGCCTCAAACCTGCAGTCTATATTCTACAAGCACTCTGAAAACCAGCAAAGGGTGGGTTGATTTTGCTTGAGTTTGGTTCAAGATCAGTGATAGAGTAAATGTAGCTCAGACCACCCCAGTGTGAACTACCTGCTGTTACGCACCTTAGCTACAACTTAGAGGAAATGCTCTTAGTGACAAGAATATCCTGCAGTCTCTGTCCTGAAAAATTGCATTTCTTATAGCTGTAAGGCTGCTTAAGGTGAAGAGACGCATTGAACAAAATGCAGGGACAAGGAGTTTTAGTAGGTCGTTTAGCAAAAGGGCTTGAAATTCAAAATGAAAAAAAGCAGAGTCAGAAACAGGCAATAATGGTGTATCCATATTTGGAAAACACAGATTTTAAGTCCTGGATGGGTTTATGGTTGGTTGACTAGAATGATTGTCAAATTCAATAACATTACAAGACAGTACTGTATGGAAAATAAAATTTTTCTTCTTGGATTAAACTATTAAAATGAAAATGGTTTCTTCTCTTGTTCAGTCTCGTATGTGACTATTCCACTAACAGGCAAAAGGTTTTGAAATGATGTATCCAGTAAAGTGAGTAAAAATGATTCTGTGCCATAAAATAATCATTCTAGTCTATAAAAATCTATATAAATCATCTTGGTTTGCTTACATAGTCAGTAATGGTCCACCTTCCAAATTTAAACTCCCTTTCTGATATCTCCCCCTATGTCTCCGAGATATGCTCATACCTGCAGATCACCTGCAAGCCTAATTACTATAGGGTTCCTTTGCTTCCATAACCTTAGACACAACTATCTATCTACACTGGTAATTTCTCATCCAAGATCTTATGTAACATCTGGATTATTTTTACTGTAATAAATACAGTTTTGTGCCATATATTTCAACACAAAAAGCTCCTGTTTGTCACTTTGATCACTTTAGATCTCTGATGGCATTTCAGTTGGTTCCCGTTTCTCTAATGCATCCAAGATAGGTTCCTTATCTCAGTTACAAAGGCCTTCATGTCATACTGCGTAATTCATATAATTTCTATGCAGTATCCAGAGGTCACTTACCACCTCTCATCATGTGTGTTGACTTTGCACATGTCCCAAATAAGCATTTCAATGCTCTCTCCCTGAGGAGAAATTTTCTGTAAACATATTCAAAATTTCTCTATCTACATTCAAGCCTGACCTGAAAGTCATCCTGCTAAGCTTCCCATCACGCCCCAGAGCATTGCTTACCATAGCTAACAGGCGGTAAGGTCTAATATTGAGGGGTTGCTCGTCTGCAGCCTGTACTGTTTCATCATTGTTATCATGCCTTTGCTGAGTGGAACAGACAGCAGCCAAAAGGATGTTTAAAAAAGTCTGTAGCAAATTAATTGATTGCTGTACGGTGAGTCAAGGTGCTCAGAAAATCGTGAACTCTTCCCTTCCCTGTGGAAGGGGGCACTGTAGGTTTGAGAATGCAGACAATTTAGTAAGATTATCCATGGAAAAGTAACTGGAAAATTAAAGTCTAGAGGCAGCATCTCAAGCAATCACAAATTAAGCACTCTAAGCTTTATAAGTTGAAAACATATTGAAATTTCACCCAGAAATTAGTGTTGAGTGTTGCCTTAAATACCATTTGCTATATAATAAGATAGTGTGACCTGTATTGCTCTTTAAGAAGTCTTGTGCCTACAAAGACTTTGATCTTCAGTAAATAAAATGTATCATTTTGGAGCATGATGACTGTAAGAATTAACTTCAATAATTACAAAAATATCTAATGCAAATAAAACCAGACATTTTGGTATATAGACCTGCTTTAGAAATCTACAGTAAATCTCAGTCTCTTCCCTGCTGTTAAAAAGAAAAAACCTGTGTCACAGAACTGAAGCATAAAGTGAAGAATTTCTTTGACAAAACATATTTAAAATATCTGTGATTTACTATACATAAATAAATAAATATATAAATGAATGCGTCAGGAACAGTGTAGCCAGCAGGAGCAGGGAAGTGATCGTCGCCCTCTACTCAGCCCTGGTGAGGCCGCACCTCAAGTGCTGTGTCCAGTTTTGGGCCCCTCACCACAAAAAAGACATCGAGGCCCTGGAGTGTGTCCAGAGAAGGGCAACGAAACTGGTGAAGGGGCTGGAGCACAGGTCTTATGAGGAGCGGCTGAAGGAACTGGGACTGTTTAGTCTGGAGAAGAAGAGGCTTAGGGCAGACCTTATTGCCCTCTACAACTACCTGAAAGGAAGTTGTGGTGAGCTGTGGGTCGGCCTCTTCTCGCAGATAACTAGTGACAGGACAAGGGGAAACAGCTGCAAGTTGCGCCAGGGGAGGTTCAGGTTGGAGATGAGGAGAAATTTCTTCTCGGAAAGGGGGGTTGAGCATTGGAACAGGTTGCCCAGGGAGGTGGTGGGGTCCCCATCCCTGGGTGTATTTAAAGAAAGGTTGGATGTGGTACTTAGGGACACGGTTTAGTGAGTAATAGGTGGTAGGGGGATGGTTGGACTTGATGATCCTTGAGGTCTCTTCCAACCTTAATGATTCTATGATTCTATGAAGAAACAAGCAAACAAACTTTTTGTGCAGAACTTGGTAATTTTATGCGGTATTTCCAAATGTCAAAATGCAAGTCATGGTCAGTCTTCCACCTAGATCAAACAGAACAGACAAGACCCTTTTTCCTGACACAAGCAACAATTTAGCGACAGTATTAAAAGACTGTGCCCCATGGAAAGTGTAATTAGAGATACTAAGATCACAACAAAACATTATATAACTTCTGTTAAAATGTCTGAAATTACTAAAATACTTGAGAAGGTAGTTGAGAAACCTCTGAAGAAGTCTCAAAAGAATGAGATCCTCCATCTCTTATTTTCTCTAAAAATCAAAATTATATAGAAGTAAAAAAAAAAAATAGAAGTCCTTTACAGAACTTCCCGGTGTTTCACAAATGAAAAAAATGCACTGGCCTTGTATGACTGAAATTAATGTCTTCTCATATCAAAGCTGTTAGATTCACGTACCATATATTGATCATCATAGCACTCTGCACCAAATAGAGAATAGTGAAACAAATCTGAATAGATTTTCCAATAAGCCTTGAAAACACACCGGTTGCGTTATCAATCCATTCACATTTGTGGTACTTAGGGACATGCTTTAGTGGGTAATAGGTGGTGGGGGGATGGTTGGACTAGATGATTCTTGAGGTCACTTCCAACCTTAATGATTCTATTCTATTCTATTCTATTCTATTCTATATTTACAAGCAGAAGCACAAGCAGAACTGGAAAAAATGCTGTAAGATTTAAATGATAAAAAAGAGAGGTCCTTTTATGTTCTTCTGGCCAGCTAACCTCAGGATGTGCTGCAGCTCCCAAGATCGCACTAGCTTCCTTGGGAGCACTTTGTATGCATCCTGGGACCAACTATTACAATTAACGGTCATAGACCTCCTCACTCCAGCACTGTGCAGATACTCATTATGTAGACATCTTACAACTTACTAATTAGCCTCCATTAACCTGGTTGTGTGTTGTCCCTTGGTATCTTGGTGAAGATACAAAGTCATTGGCTGTGTATTCTTAGTTTTTGGGGCAGGGGTAAGAGCAAAGCTGCTTCTACCTGAACTTTGGTAGCAGGAACCTCCTCAATCTCATGCTTCTACTTAAGACTTACCTGAGGTGTCTATATTTCCTCCCACATGTCCCCATGCATGAAACTGGTGCAGGGACTGTGATACCACCTTTAGAGGTATTAGAGGATTCTCTACAGATTGAAATTTTGAGCTGGTATGTAATACAGCAATAGAAACATTTTGTGTAAACAATGTAATATGGAGACATCCTGGCTAAGTTCAAGATTGAGCCCTATGAGTCTGGCAGAATTCAGGTGTTCTAATAAACTTGATGGTGCCATGTTGCAATTCTCGGTGTGTATACACTGGCTATAATTCAAAAGAATATTTAAACAATGGCAGTTTAGCTGATACGTGCCAAGAAGTGCTATAATTACTCTTTAATACAGTAATTATGACTGCATGCTTATTCTTTTTTATATTTGTAATTTAATTATCAATAAAGTCTACAATTAGAATGTTTACTCTGAAATAAATGTTAGAATGAATGCAATCAGATTTAAAAATACCTGTTAAATATGAAAGTGAACATGCAGTAATGTATTTACATCTTCAGTATATAAACTGGAGAGTTAGCCACAGTTACTCAAAAAACACAGCACAATGTAGTAATTCTAAATATAGTGTAATTATGATGACGTTTATGTATTAGAAACAATATTTTCTCATGGTCTGTTCTATGACAAAAAAGTCTAAAGTGTCTGGCCCACACTCTTCTCTCTTCTCATTCATTAATTCTTTTTGTTCAACTCCTCTTGGAAGCTCTCCAGTGTTTAACTATGGCAGTGAAAGGCAGTGATGTCACAATATCAGGTTGTCAGAACATAAAAGGTCCTACATTGAAATTGTCTTCATAATCCACACTGCACAATTCATATCCTATAAGAAGATGTTTTACTTGAAATGTTACCAAATTAAGCATTTTGTCATTAAACACTTGTTTTATTATATTCTTCACAAATGATACTGAAACAAGGTCTTGGCTTTAGACTGGTCCCAAGACAAGTATAGGCATCCTCTCACTTTAACATGTGAATATTTTTAATCTTTGACTTATTTATCTTTGTTAAAGGTTTCTGTGGTAGTGATAAATCAGTTCCCATTCATAGGTGAGAACTTAGACACAAATAGATGAATAACAAAAACATGAGACTAGTTTTATTCTCAACTTCTAACTTAAATTCTGCATGTATTAACAGACCTAACATTTCTAAGAAGATTATGCATTCTGGGCTTTTTGCCCCTTGTACTAACTGCAGTTCAATGTTTCTGATCGGATGTGTGAGATAAAGCCTCATGCATCCTCTCACCTGAATGTTAACCACGATATCTATTTGCTTTTCCATTCTTCACTTTGAAAATTGTTTGTTCTGATGCTCACTTATTCTCACCTCTCCTTCTATCTTTCATGCTGGGTTTTTGGAGAGGGAAAAGTCTGAATACAAGCCACCTTAATGTAGTTTGTGAAAGTACCATATTCTGGTGTAGCTCCAGGAATAATGTCATTATACTGTAATTTGACAGACTTAGGCAAGCAAATACTCTTCAGACTTCTGGAGCTGTTACCATTATCTTATAAAAATATTCATAAAAAATTTTTATGTTTGTGCCTTGGTGATTTCTACTTTTCCATGACTGTTTCTGAAGTCCTTTGCTGTGATATCACAAATTCACCATCCATGAGGAGCTAGCTGAACCATGAGTGCCTTACCTCTGATGCCACAGCTGTACCACTTGATGCCAAGCTTTACCTAAAGCAGCAGCAAAAGGAATCAAGTCAGTAGCGGTGGAGAGGAGGAAGAGAAATCCACTTCAGTGCCAAAGTTCCACCATTTGTCAATGCTTCCTAGCCAACAACTTGTTTAAATTGTCATCAAATTGTTTTCGTTTGATTGGAATATCAGAATCTCACATTTTCCAACATGTCTGAAGGATAAAGCAAGCTGAAATGTTAGATGGGAGATCAGTTTTGCTCACTGTATAAAATAATACTCACCATACATTACTGGAGTAGACAAGGCTTGTTAATTCATGGCCATCAGATTGATGAGGAGAATTTTATTGAATTACTGAAGCTTCACAGCAATGACAATGAGACCCTGGGAAGCTAGCTGAAGAGAAAACAAGATTACACAAGTCCAACAATTCAGAATGAAATCATCAGTCTAATGAGCCGTGAAGTTATCCACACTATTGTAAAGGAAATTAATTGTGGTTCACAATACCACTCTGTCATAGCTGATAGAACTCGGGATTACATAGATATAGCATGCAGGAGAAAAGTGTCCATCTCCACCACATTGACCCCGGCAGGAAAACTAACAAAAACTCGGTTATAATTTTCTAGACACCAAACAATCCTGGACTTGATTGGGAAAACTGCTTACTGACATTGAGTTACTTGTTGGTAACGCACAATACTCATGAATAAATCAAGAACATTCTCGAGATCATGTCCTTAAGTGCGTATACTTTCAAGTGTATGTACACTTTGAAATGAGATGGGATGCGTAGATCATCTAGTCTGCCCCTTCTTCATAAAAGGACAGTTTCAATGGAATCTAGTATCCAGCCATATGAGATATTCAAAGGAAATTGAAACTGGAGGTATAAAAACTAAGGCCAGCAGTCTCTCAATGGGAGAATGCAACTGTAAATGTGCTTGCTTTAATGTCCCACGCTCATAAAACCCCTGAAGAATCTAAAATAAAAGTTTATAAGAGAGCCAAAGCACAACACTAAGCAGAGTATGTCAAGTAAATTTTGTCAAAGAAAATTTAATGAGGCAGAGAACTGATTCAACTGTGTCTATTATTAAATAAGCAGAAGAAATTGTCTAAACATTAGACTTGGATCCAACAGCACCATAGCCCAAAGCTTCCTCTGCTATTGTGCTGTTAGAGGAGACAGCAACTTTATATAATCAAAGGAAAAGAATTTTTCAGCCTGCTGTACTTCAAAGAAATTTAAGTGTGTTTTGTCCAGCTGAAGACCTCGTTCCTGTGGGCTGATCTGAATGAATACCCACGGTTGGAAGGAAAGTTTCATGTCAATGTGAATGAGGAATTTGCTGGCTGTGAAGCTGAGGGGGAAAAAACATCATGATTAAGAAATATCCCCCACTCTGAATCTGAGCATATGAAATATAACTAGAGACATTTTGCACACTAGAACAACTCCTGTTGGGAGCGTGCAGTCTGGTAACTGTCTCAGCACAGCTGCAGTCCCTTCAGTGTGACAACCTCACCATCAACTGCCACAGAGAGGCTGTGACTGCAGAGCTCCACAGTTGAGCCACCTCCAGACTAGGCTGAGGACAGATTAATTTATTTTCCTTTTCTATCGACTTTGCCTGCAGTGTTTGTTATTATACTTACCAGCCCAAAGATTCACAGCACATGCTGTTTCCCCAAATGTCTGCTTTGTTAGGAACTGTCTAGCTTTGAATGCTCTGCAAGCCCCATATCATCATTTCAGGTTGTATGAGGGGAAAGCATGCGTTATCAGTGCCTTCACCCTTCACACAAAGCTGTGCATTTACCCGCAGGAAGAACGCAGTTTTAGGCAATATGTTAAACATATACAACTTAGAAAAAAGAAGAAGGATCTCAGGCAACCCTTGTTAAAATTCCACTATTGTATGAAAAGTTTCTTTGGCTGTTGCAGCTTATTCCCACACTCACTACCAGTGAATCATCATTGCCGGATGTGACACTCCTGTAGCTCATAAAAATACAGCAAAAGAGAAAAATTATTGACTTTGGAAAGGTGTTGGACAGCAATCTAATCACGCCTTTTCACTCAAAAAGCTCAAGGCAGAGTGGGGATGAAGTGATAGCCCCATGAGCTCCCATAAGATCAGGGGAATTAATTCAGAGGTAGAAATTGCTGTCAAGTACACAGAGAAACTGCCGTCCAAAGTCACCAGTTCATTAAGCAGGCAATGGATTCGACAGATTTTACAAGTACAGCTATCAGTTGAAAACCTGAAGTTTGAAGAAAATTGTGCAAGCGGTTAAAGTGGGTAGATTAGCATAAGAAACCATCAGTTTACTTGAAAACTCATACAGTCTGGCCTACTGTGTGACCTCAGCTTTTCATTTTCCAAAGTCTTTATTTAGGAGAAAATATCTGAACCTGTGAGAATGTTCTGGTCTTAGTGTATCAGCCAAAAATTGCATCTGATGAGGGGAATAGAAGACAGTTGGCAACTTGAGATGCTTCAGTCAAAATGTAAAAATATACATGGAGAGATAAAGAGTCTCAGAAGCATTTTCTGGATAATTTCTTTGGGTCTAAGAAGTGTTAGCTTAAAAACTTTATGCAGTGGAGAGATTTTAGCCTGGTTTTGTCTTAAGTATTGTGTACAGAGATATTCATGTAACTTGCTGCATCACAGTTTATCCATTATGAGAGGAAATAGAACATTTCGAATTTTTGGGTACTTTCAGAAAAACTGATGTTGCAGAATCGTAACTGTAGTGAATCAAGTCCAGAATCTAGAAGCCTAGAACATGATGATTAATTTCCACATTCCATGGTGACAACTTGACTACTTTTGAGGTGAAGTTCTTCAGAGCAGTCTGTTCACCTGTTCATTAGTCATCTTCCATTTTCATGCCTGACCAGTTCCTTACCAGCACTCATACTACCAATTTCATTACCAGTCACATCTGGCAACATATTGCTGATCTTGAACAATCCTGTTCACCCATACCTGCATCTGAAGGGTATAGAAACCTGCAAAAGAAAGCCACTGCATTGCTGCTGGGAGTGACTGCATTCTTCACAGCACTGCGACCAGCCAAGGTTTGCAAGAAACCAGTGCAGAAGGCAAAACTAGATCAGTCAGGAACACCATTTTCTTGCACATCCAGCGTACTCATATATCCTTCCACATCCAGTTCCTCTGACAAGACGTAGAATGTTTGCATAGGCGTAGTGGTTTCTCCTACCCAGTAACCAAACACACTTGTTAAGTACAGTCATTTAAAAGTAAGGAGCTCCACAAAACAGCAACTGCCCAACTGCAGGTCAGTGCACAATCCGCTCTTGTCCTGTACCTCACAGTGGACCAGATTCATAGTCTGGCTTGTAACAAGCAATTGCAGTATCCCATAGTTTGGAAATGTAGATACTCCCTATAATTATGGAATCATAGAGAGATTAGAAGAGAGCAGACCTGGGGGGATTTTCAGGAATACCTGGTAATGGAAAGGCACGTGACTTTTGTTGGGGGAATTCAGAGAACAGCTCATCAGTGACAGTAGTTGTGAGGTGAATAGCTGTCAGCAGAGCTATGTCATTTTTAAAACAGGCAAATTGTCCTGCTCAAGAAAATCCAAGGACAGCAAAACCCTCTAAGTATAATTCAGCTGCAGTAGCTGGGCTGTGTATCCCATAGAAAGACAAGAAGTAGTTCTGTGTCTCCCCACCTATACCATATGCATTGGAGCCTCTTCTTGGCGTCTGTTACGTCTTCTACAGCCCATATATCTCCAGTCACTTCCTGGACAACTGAGCAGCAACCATAACTCCATCCGTAAGTGTAACACAGCAAAGCAAACACTTTGGTAGGTTTCAGTCCTGCAATAGCCTCATAAAAATTAATACCAAATATAGAAAAAATCACTTAAACATAGATCAGCCACTCAGATATTTCCCTAAATATTAGAGAAACAAGGTTTACAGCTACCATTTTTCACTGTATCTCATTTTCTTAAACATTCCAACAGAAAACCACATGCAGAATTACTTAAAGTATAATTCACGAAAGCCACACCGACCCTACAGTAATCACTGTAACATAGGAACTTACAACCAATAAACATCGTTTAAAGTACAAAGCTGTATGCTGGTGGCTCTGGGTTGAGGTGGGAGTATGTGGGTTGCGGGTGATGGAAGGGAAGTAGTTGGGGCTGAGAAGAAAAATTGATCAGTGGACTGCAAATGGGGTGTGGAACGATTTAACGGCTTGTTTGTTTTCATTTGTGGGCTGTGAAATTTAGGAGCCTTGTCTCAAAGTTCAGGAAGATCTGGTGCATGAGTATGTGTCTGTAATGTGTGTGGGTGTAAAGTAAAATTAAATATACATTGCAGCACATCAGATTTTCTTGGAGAGGAAATAATTTAGAGTCTGGGTTTTGCTCATTCATTGAAGTAAAAATGGTGTCATTTAATTGAGGAGTTATGAGATGACACTAGTAGAAAGTGAGTGAGAGAGAAAGAGAGCCAAAAGCTATAAATATATTACTCATGGCCAGTGTTTTACTGAGAGATTATAGAGCAGCGCTTAGAGAACTGAGACAACGTCATCTAAATGCCCCCTCTTGCGTTTGTTCTGAAAACGGCAGGTCTGTGCTCAACAGTGGGACAGGAGAAACCTGCTTTTTAGTTGGGAAGTCTCTTACAGCAATGCTCAATGACATTTGAAAGACTATACTACATATCCGGACTCTGAATGTAAAAACAAGTCAAGTACCATGTAAAGATTTTTGTAAAAATGAACTTCAAATGTGTAAAAAATGTTTTACCAATATAAAATCACCTTTGTAGAAGGAATCCTGAAGTTCTGACAAAGCTTTTCCTTACAAAGAAGTCTCAGCTGTGCTTTGAAGATGCATGATATTGGCATCTACAAATGTATTCTACATTTAACAATGAAATGATTGTAAAAGTGCAAAGCAGACAAATGACAAATGTGAAAGGATATTTCGGTGAAAGGCAAGCATAGATTACAAGGTTTTAAGGGTGGTACTGAAAAAAAAGTCAAACGTGTGAGTGAAGTTTCACTAAAGGAAAAATAGAGAACGTAACAGGTTCTGTTGCTGTGCAAACCTAAATGCAGAAATTGCAGGTGAATAAGTGTCAACTTCACATTTTGCCTGGAAATCTGACCCCTCAGAAAGGGCAGTACATTTTGTTAAAGGTTTACTGCCTGTGGCTTGAAAGCACTAATATTAAGTACAAGAATTTTAAACCAACAGCAAGAGCTGCTTTGGCACGTGTTTTTTATAGCTTGCATACTTGAGGTTTATTTAAAATCTGATCCACAAACTACTCTGATGCAAACTTGCTCATTTAGATGCTGGTGGCATTATTGGTCATGTACCAGTATCATTTGACAAAGCAAGTGTTTTCGTAGTCAGATATTACTTTTGCAACTTTTTTCTCACAGCAGTTAAAAAATCCTTTATTTCATAGTATAAGCAAACGAGAGGGATAGGAGGTTGGCTGGAATGATTAGGGGACATAAACATATGGCGGGAGGCTTGTAACTAGACAGACAAATCTAGAGTTAAAACAGAAGAAACCATTCCATGTTACCAGTTGCAAGATGTCATTTCATTTTTCAGTTTCTAACTATTTGAAGAATGCCTGCAAGTGCTGAAAAGCCAAGAAAATATATACCCAAACAGATACTTTTCAGGCAATTCCAGCAGGCCTTGACAATTTTTTTTTAATTGATCCTCCATTCATTTCAATGAGGGTTTTGACTAAGGACCAATAAGAGTTATATCTCAGTCTTCTGTCAAGATTCTTAGAATGGCCTTAGCTCTTACAAATCTTTATTCATGTGAATTCCTCTGCAAGTGTGGTCTGTCCCACTGTATTAAAAAAGAAAATAGAAAAAACTTACTACTGGTGGAGTTTTACAGGACTTCGACCTGAATGCCCGCTGCTGTGGCACATGGTCACTTCCATGATTCTTCTCATCCAAAAAGTTGGGAACAGTTATATGGCAATTTGAAAGTTCGAGCATTCTTTTGCTGTTTTTCGTGGTGTAGAATGTTTCATGTGCCAGAAAATGAGCCCTGTGTCTGTACATGCAGCTGTAAAGCAATCCCCTTCCTGCTTCATTCCTAACTACTCATGGAAAAGTTAAGCTCTGAATAGACAACTGCTAGCCATTTCATTACTATCATCCTCAAAATGTTCCTTCAGAAGTTCTAGCCAGAGTGAAGGCAATCATTTCTCTGGGAATTCATTCCAAAACTAAAGATGAGAGAAATCACATGGAATTTCCTAGAATATCTGTGCTATTATTCCTCAGCTCTGTAGACCCAAAATGTCTTTGGTGGGTTTTCTTTCACCTCCTTTAGCCAAATGCATATTTTTCCCTCTGATGGTGATTCATATTACAAGTAATTAGGTCTTGCTCAATATTATCTTTCCATGTTCTTCTTCATTGGCCTGAGGATTGAAAGTCCTAACCATGGCTGTCCAAAGTAAGTCTCACTGGTCTGGCTTCCATCATTCTAACCACATATTCTGCCCACTCAGGTCACTGGGATTTCACTCCATTCACAGCATTTGGCTCTTCATAGACCTCCCACAGCCCCTTGTTCAATAGCTCTCTCCACACTCTCTGACTGGCCCAAGCATTTATCACAAGACTTTATTCTCAAAGATCTTTAACTGTCTTCTGTTCTTTTTTAGTAAATTCCCTTTTTTTCCCATCCACATAAAACAACAGATCTCCCAGTGGTTCTATATGTTGGCAGCTTGGTCTCACTCTGCAATTGCCTGGAGCTAAACATTATCTTCAGAGAAAAGCAACTGTTCCTCCTCTGTACTAATTGCACATTTTCCATCACCAAAATGTTGCTGAAGTTTTCTGGAATTCATAGCTGGAATACATGACTCGGAAATTATCTTTAGAAATTATGAGTTTAATAATTTTGATTAAATCGCTGTATTCATCAAATTTTAGCAATAGTTCATTCATAACTATCATCATGGTTTTATGATTGTTTTCTTTCTCCCTGTTACCTAAACAATAACATCTCAAAGCTAAAATGTCACTTCTGACTTTATTCCAAGTTTCTAGTATGAATTATGTATGCATTATCACATGTACTTCTCTTCCCAGAGCTATTGTTATTTTTCCTGTTGCTGACCACCAAGTTACACAATTCCAATACTGCATATTGTTTCCAGATTAAGATGGAGGTTTCCCATGCAAACAATAGTTTTATTACATTTTACCCATATTTATGTTTTTAAAAAAATCAAATCCTCTAGTATTTGATTCCATGGCAAGGACGGAACATAATATGCTATAAAATTAGCCTTAAATCATGTAAATATCCCCTAATTCCTTTAGCTCCAGGCAAAAGATGGTATCTCTGAGAGAAAAGATTTTTAAAGCTTAAGGACTCCTATTTTGCATCCAAGCAGTAAAAGCCACTAAAGTATTGCTGTTACCTTTGTATCACTATTTGTGAAGAACAAAGGCCTTCTTAAGCAGTGAAAAGCATATTGGTGCAATTAAAGTCTGTTAATAACAATTGAAAGCATTTTCATAAGTCAGTGCAAACTGGGGTTTTAATCTTTGGTGAAAAGATTTAATCAGGAATTTCTAACACACGGTAATTGCTGTCAAAACTGCCAGCTTGGTAAGGAGTTAGGAAGAGAATTTATCTCCTGTTCATCTGTCTATATTCTTCACCTTTGATATTGCCGAGTAAGCTCACTCTTTATCTGCAGCTTTAATTTCATTCGCATACTTGTTTTACTCTTTGGTAGAACCCAGTACGATCACAACCTTTCTCAAGTCTTAAAACTAGCTGAGCTGTGAGAAATTCCTGTTTGGAAGTGCACTGTGTTGTAAATGAGAGTGCAAAATATAAGCATTAGCCAAGTTTTGGAGTATAACGTAATGAAAGCACAGGAAGGTTGGACATGACTTTAACAGGGTTATGTGGAAGCTGACTGTGGAGAAGTTACACCAAAGGAATAAACAATCCCTGACATTTGGGATACGGACAGTAGCACAAAACAATGCCGACAGACTCACCTAAAATAATTTATAAATACTGGTACAAAGAAACTGCTTTCGCTTGCAGGTGTTTTGTTGGCTGCAAACCTCTCCTACTGCAGCTTGCTATAAAAGTATCAACCAGACAATTTAATTTTTTTCTTCACATAGATAACCGGGAACTTGCCATCAGAAACCTTTTGCCTTGCAGAAGGTGTTTCCCGTGCCGTTTTGCCCAAGCTAATGTTGCTAAAGCCAATAGGCATGTTTGTCTTCATGTGGGCCTTCAAGGCAATTTAAGCAGGGGAGGAGAGGTGATGGAGAAACCGTGGAGGCAGCTTCCCTGTATAAAGCGTTGGTGGGAACCCTCACTTTACCCTGCATTTTGTGTGTCCTGTGTAGAACAAGACTTTTCGGGAAATGGCTATCTCTGCTTACAGGCCTAGTCCGGAGTCCCTGAAGTAAACAGAAAGACTTTGATGGTCTTCAGTAGCACTTGGTTCCCAGTGTGTGCGTGTACAAACCCCACCCAGGTCAGGACTTGCCAGTGCTGTTGCACTTATCGAGAAGTCAGCTGTAACTCTGCCACAATGGCTCAGTCACGGTGTACCCAAAGCAGAGAACATATTATCCAGGCAGCAAATCCACCCGGTATTTACAACACAATTTTGGAGTGCAGGAAGAGTCTTTTTAAGTCTCCAGGTAAATACATTATCTTAATTTACCCCATAATTTGTTTAAAACTGGATCTGTCCTTCAAGAAATTTAGCATCTGTGTCAGTGTTTTCTTTGAGTCTGGTTACACATAATGGTAATCCAAACACATTAAGATTAGGGCAGTCTGGCACCTAAATAACTTTAACTCTGCCCTTCAGTGATACCACAAGTAGAGAAAACATAGGATTGGGGAATCTCATGTGCTTTTAAAAATGAAATATAATCTAATCCAGGACCACAAATACAAAATGCTTTAATTATAATCATATAATTACCACACAGTTAAAGATGTTTCAGAGCCTTAATCTTCATTGATTACCTTAATGAGTGGATCTCTTTTAAGTTTAATCACATTTTCCAGCTTTAACTTTGATGTAATTGAAACAAATCTGTATAATATTTTTCCTTGGATTAATTGTTTTCTTGGTTTTAACACTGTCTTGATTTAGTTTTTTATCAGGGCACACCAAGTAATTCATTTCTAAAATGAGCAGCTATGTGCCTAGATCAATGGAAAAGCTAATTTTTTCAAGAGATTTATACAGCATGTTAGAAAAAACTTTGCTCCCGTTGAATTAAATACCCTAGCAGTAGGATATACAGGGAAATTACTGAGCTTTATTGCTGAGTAGATATATCTTCTCATACAATATGAATATGAATATCTGCTTTTAAATTAAAAAACTTCTAACTGTTTTTCACATTATTTCATTTTTTTACTATGACAATGATATTGGAATTTGATCACATGGCATATTTCATTAAACACAGTTCTGAAAGCAGAACACAAAAAATAAGTGTACTAGCAGAGAAAACTGCAGTTTATGTATGTCTTTATCTTAGGAGTACCTTGTCTAGCTCTAAATAGGTTAGTTTTCCATATGTCGCTACAAATTGCTCTGTCAATAAATGCCTTTGATCAAAATCTAGGGAGGAGCACCACCCTTTGATTACTGTATCTATTTCTTAAAGCCACTCGATAGTAAAGGTTGATAAGAACAGAGATAAAAGGTTACTAACAGCCTGAGTTTGGGAACGTAATTGAAAGCTGAGATACCCACAAATCAGCAGGGTGCTGTTTAATGTGTGAAAAAATGGGATCATGAACAAGAAACACTAAGAGTATGTGATTTGCGTGTTACGGTTATGAGGGCTATCCTTGCTCGTTATCAATGTTAAATGACTAATAACTAAGCACTGCATTTTGCAAAGGAGGTAAATTAAAGGCGGAACTTTTAGGTCACGTCATTGAAACATTTATATGTAAAACTGTCCTAGGTATACTTTTCATTTCGTATCAAATCCTGTCAGTCTAGACCTGATATGCCATAGCAATACCTACTTTTGTGGAGTCATAGTCAACAGAAACTGTAGGGAAACGTAAGCCTTAACTCACACAGTGCTCTCAGGTCCTGTTGCAGTCCAGAGGGGGAGCTTGCAGTCATGGAGCCAGATGTGCGAGGTGACCAGGAAGGGCTGCCATCGACAAGCGCTCTAGAGGTTGTGGTAGTAGTTGATACAACAGAACAGTGCCTCCCAGTTCAGAAAATGATGGGGACAGTGACAGCCATTAGCAAGAATCTTTTATGTACAACCCTATGTAGACTTCCCTTCTGCCATAACCATTTTCAAAGCAATTGCCATTTCAGCGTGACCCAGCCTGTGCCGCTCCATGGCAGTAGTACCTTACTCTCATGTTGTCCTGTTATTTCAAAAAGGGAAATTCAACCCCCGTCCAGTGAAATTTAGACAAATGGTACCATCTACAAGCCTACTGTTCTGTTTGCTTCCATGTTTTGCTGAATCAGGACTAGACCAAAAAAGGAAACCAAGTAGTATCTCAGGATTATAGGGGGGACGGGAAAAATAACTCAAGCTCTAAATAAAGAAATGCAATTACTGAACTGTATAGAAAGTGTCTAATTTTGGCAGAACCGTTTTACAAATGATTGGGTTGTAGGAAGAACAATGACCAATAACAATTTGCTCTGTTCATGCTGCTCGTTCTGTGTTCACTTTAGAACTTTTAAAGTTAACTTTAAACATTTGAGCCCTTCTTTTTTTGATTAAATAAAAGAAATAAAGTATTCTTTAAGCCAGGATATGATTCTATGCCTAGATTACAGTTTCTGCAAGTTTTCCATGATGTGTATATTGCTTCCTTTGACCGGACACTAAGAATCAGTTTCTGGGACATTTTCTGTTGAATATGCTGGAAGAGACACAGTATGGCTGAGCAAGTGGTTATACCTAAAACCTGATCTTACCCAATACTCCATGCTGAGACAAAGCCCTGTCTGAGACAAAGATTGTCCCTGCCTTCAGGCATTTTCTGGTCCATTCAGGACAATTATTCAGGCGTTCATAAAAAAGCATTAAAATGAATCCTTTGCTTATAAATACATGTTTTCCATGAAGCTCACGCTTATTCTAGGCCCCAGGAAAGCTCTCAGGGTGATTGTAAAGGATAAAATATATCCCTATAGTGCAAAAATGTGAGAAAAAAAATTAACCTGAGGGGACAGTGGTATGATAATTATCCTTAAATGGCAGCTAAGCTTGTTTTAATTACTAGCTAAATAGTTATTAGCCATTCTACATATATAACTAGACCTTAATAGTCATTGAATAATTGTGTTTGTTTTATTTAGTTGAAGCTCATATACTCAGAAGATTTACTTGTCATTTCAAGAGGACGAGAAGTTTACCCCCAGCTTAGCTACCTCATCCAGCTCCCCGGAGAAAGTGAGAAACTGCAGATGGATTTATCTATTCTATGATTCCATCTTACCTAAACATAGCTGCCTAAAGGTTAGAAGTCCAGTCTGCACCACTTAGCCAGACTTCCTGAATAGCCAGTGAAAAACTACGGTCATCTTCTTACGCAATAAATTCCATCTACCTCGGGTGCTTTATTACAGCTACAGCTACGTAGCTATGAATGTATAGCTATGCTTTCCCAAAATGCCACGGAGGATGCACTGCTTCTTCCAGCCTGCCCGCAGCCTGCAGAATGCTTCACTCCGGGGTACTTCCTACACTGCTGTGCTTGCGAAGTCAGCTCTGTACGCCCCTTTCCACCTAGCTTTTATTTTCAACAAATGCGCTGACTTCAAAGAAACCCCATCGGTTTCCTTTGTTACCAGATACAGTCTATGAGATGGTTAAGCCAGAGTCAAGCACAAATTGCCAAGGGGGGCAAGGAAGAGCTGCAGTCAGCAGACTGAGCACAGGAGACTGTAACGATTGCATTACGTGGAGCAGAGCCACGGTCCAGGCATCTGGGAGCTGCATTTTCCTGTCTGGTCAGAGGCCCAACTGCTGAGAGGCCTAACTGCCATATGCAATAGCTTCCTAACCCGTCTGTCCGCTGCAGCTCTGACTGTGTGAACAATTACATACTACTTCAGATAACAGACAGGTAAGTTTAAAGCTTTCTCCTTAGTAGTGATGTCAGCTAGCCTGTTTGCCTTAAACAGCCTTGGAGCCATCACAACTCCGTGGGACAGTAACTGTCTTTCCACCTAGCCTGTTTCCTTGACTGGAGCTTCTAGTAGCTGCTGTGAAGAAAAAAATTAGGAATCCTCACCTTTAACAGCTCTCAAAGTTAAGAGCAATCACTTCAACATAAACCTAAGATTGGGTGCTCAAATTATCAGGGGTTTATCTGATTGTGTTCTAGTATTTTGAAATTATCAAGAAGAAATAATCTAAGAAAGATGTTTGTCTAACTTGCCAGGAAGTGACTAAATAAGGTTGTATTTAAATATCGTGCACTTGTTCACTGCAAGTTGAAAGAGAGTTTGATGACTCTAGAGTAGTTTGATGTTACAGCTAATCTCATGAAACTGCACTTGTAACCCTCAAAGGGGGTTGTTCGGCTCTTGCATTGCTTCTTTCATATGATCTCTGCCACGTCACTTGCCCTAGACCTAACAACCAAGTGACCTAAGGGTGAGTTAGTACAGTTTGCTGTTCCCATGGAATAGTAATCAAAGAATCATAGAATCATTAAAGTTGGAAGAG
>VWZZ01000321.1:289379-329662 GCA_013399095.1 Psophia crepitans
CCCAGTTCCTTCAGCCGCTCCTCATAAGACCTGTACTCCAGACCCTTCACCAGTTTCGTTGCCCTTCTCTGGACACGCTCCAGGGCCTTGATGTCTTTCTTGTGGTGAGGGGCCCAAAACTGGACACAGGACTCGAGATGTGGCCTCACCAGGGCTGAGTACAGGGGGACGATCACCTCCCTGCTCCTGCTGGCCGCACTATTCCTGATACAGGCCAGGATGCCGTTGGCCTTCTTGGCCACCTGGGCACACTGCTGGCTCATGTCCAGGCGAGCATCAATCAACACCCCCAGGTCCTTTTCCTCTACACAGCTTTCCAGCCACCCCGCCCCCAGCCTGTAGCGCTGCCTGGGGTTGTTGTGGCCAAAGTGCAGGATCCAACACTTTGCCACATTGAACCTCATCCCATTGGCCTCTGCCCAGCCATCCTCTGTAGAGCCATCCTCATTTGGTAATTCACCAAAAGTTCAAAGAAAAAGAATAATTTTCTGTTGCATCAGTTCGCTGAACCATCTCATCCTCTGCTAGAGCTGACACAAAAAAAAGGAAAACGAGCAAATGGTCAGAGAAGGGAAGGTGGCCAGTTATTCTGGAGGAAGTCTGCAGAGCTTTGAGGACAGTGAACCTCAGACCCTGGTCTCACAAGTGGTTTAATTTGATCAAAAATGGCCTGCTGCCAAAGAGCCCTATAGCAACCTCCATGCTGCTGGTAATATGTTTGCACTTCATCCCTTATGCTGACCTTGGATCCAACTGTAGCTGCACCGGGTACCTTATGTACAACGAAAACGTTTTGCAGCATCAGCAAGTTCAACCACTAAATTTCTTAAAAAGCAGCATTTTCTGAGTTTGTTTTGGTAAATAAAAATTAAGCTATGTCAATTCCCTGATTTAGATCATTGAGTAGTTATCTAATTGCTAGCTGGCATAAGGAGAAATATCAAGGTGCAGGCAGGGACTAAGAAAGGCTCGGTCCTGTCCCTTTGGTACTCCACTCCTAAATCTGCTTAAAGCAAATGTGAGTTGTAAGACTACTCACAGGGTACCGTGGGTATCAGTTTAGATCTAAAACACAGGGAAGGTGAATAAAATATCATCTGTGTCGTAATTTTGTTACATCTTTTTAAGCACATTACCTGTTTTATGCTTTGAAGGTTCATATTCTGTGCAGAAATAACTACAACAGCTATTCTGCTAAGCTCATTTTCAGCAAGTGTTTTCTCTTTCTATACTGCTACTGTCATTATTGTGAATACTGATACATAACACATACCATTCTGAAGATAATTTCTGGTTTTGATCTGTTGATTCAAATAAAATGTGTCTATAATTAGCTTCCGAAAGGAAGTATTATATGTGCTGGGTAAAGAAGTGCCATTTTTTCAAGCCTGAAGAGACTCTGTTCCGCTAAAAGAAGAGACTGTGCATAAATATAGAGCATAACATAAATAGCCAAGGGACTCAGCTGTACACAAACTGTGGATTACAGGCCAACAGCTTCATGATATATTTTTGTAAGATGAATAACCAATTTTTACACCTTCTTTCTATTAAACAAGAAGCATATGTATGTGATCTTTTTGCTGTAAAAGTTTTATTTCTCTTGTATCACATCTCCTCAGGACCTTCGTCCTAGTCATCTTTGATAATTCTTGTAACTTCAACCTCTTCAGGGGACAGAGAGGCTTCATTGTCCACTCTGCTACACCATCTTTGCTTCTGGTTGTTGCTTGCAGCCAAAGCAGATCTTCAATTTTCAGCAAAACTTCTGCTTTGCAAAACCTGCAAATTTTGTCCATGTATTGAATGTAACGATCATCCTCTGGCATTTTAAAGGGTGATCCTTGTGTGTAGTTCTTTCAGTACTTCTTACCTTTGGCTTCCTGTGACAAGATGTGTAAAATAGGCATATGCCACTACTGAAAAAAAACCCTGCATTTTCCAGAAATATAAATAATGCTTTCACAGAGTGAAGGTACTAAATACAGTAGCTCTCCCATTATGTAACTGTTCAGATAATAGCGTAGGAAATCAGTAAGTGTTATGAACAAAAACTAAGGCATAGCAATGTCTTGGGAAAAAATGTTTAAGATGAACTGTATCCTGCGGTGCATCCAGCACAGCATTGCCATCCAGTCTAGGGACAGGATTGTCCCACTCTACACGGCACTGGTGCAGCCTCACCTCGAGTACTGGGTGCAGTTTTGGGTGCCACAGTACAAAAAGGACATAAAACTATTGGAGAGTGTGCAAAGGAGGGCAACTAAGATGGTGAAGGATCTAGAGGGTAAGACGTATGAGGAGAAACTGAAGTCCCTCGGCTTGTTCAGTCTGGAGAAGAGAAGTCTGAGGGGAGACCTCATCACAGCCTATGGCATCCTCACAAGGGGGAGCAAAGGGGCAGGTGTTGATCTCCTCCCTCTGGTGACCAGAGATAAACCTGAGGGAATGGCATGAAGCTGTGACAGGCTAGGTTGGAGATCAGGAAAAGGTTCTTCACCAAGAGGGTGGTCGGGCCCTGGAACAGGCTCCCCAGGGAGGTGGTCACAGCACTGAGCTTGACTGAGTTCAAGAAACATCTGGACAGCGCTCTCAGTCATCTGCTCTAACTTGGCTGGTCCTGTGTGGAGCCAGGAGCTGGACTCGATGGTCCCTATGGGTCCCTTCCAACTCGGGATATTTTATGATTCTATACCACTTAACTATGGGTCCAGAAAACATTTTGTGGCCTGTTTTATTTACTGGTATGAATATACACTAAGTGTTTTGAAAGAAAAATAAATATATTTTGCAACGCAGTGTAAGAAGCCAAAAGGACTGATGCTTTCATGTTATTAAGCATGGCAGCTACAGTTACAGACACACATACATTCCATTAAAATTAAGGTATATAAAAATACACTTTAATGTATCTTAATGTAATATTTATATTTTTGTTTGGATTATTTTCTTTGTTAGAATATTACTCAAAATACTGAGTTTGGTAAAAATATATTCCAGTAACTTATTTTGGTTAAAAAGCTAAAAAGTGTATCTTCTGACTTGTGCCAAGAACAGAATCTTGCCCAGTTTTTTCCCATCACATTCCTTAAAAATGTGGAATTTGTAAAAATGTTTATGATCAGGGAAGCTGGATTTTAAAACAGCTTCTGTATCTATCTCTGTGCATCTTTACATGCTTTCAATTTCAGGGAAAAAAAGCAACAAACCCAACCCAAAACCAACAAACAAACAGAAGAACTGAGACAAAAGAAGCAAAGTCCTGCTCTTAAGCAATATCAGTGTCATACCTCAGTGGAAAATAGAAGTCTCTATACAGGTTCAGAAAAAGATCAAAACAGGGGTTCTGGCAGTTGCATCAGTTATCAGTACGGTGCCAAAGGTCCGGGTTCTTCCTATATCGAAGTGAGGAAAAAAAACCCCAAAACTATAAACGAGTCAGTATTTAATAGCACTGAAGAGAATTCAAAGCAATTACCAGATTGTTTTACATGTATATAGGAGTGTTAAAACTGATTTAATTTGCTTTTGTAAATAAACAATAACATTCAAGCATGCATGTTTATCACTTTTGAAAAGATAAGTATTCCATCTGACAGCAGTCTCTGCCTACAAGGCTAGGGTTTTATCTTATTGTATATTTTCCACATCTAGTAAACAACTGTGATCTTTCCCGTGTGGAATTGCTTTGGCATTCTGACTTAATTTTAATTTTATTTTTAGCCAGCTACTATTGCACTTTAACATATGATTCATCAAAAGCAACATTAGGCTGCCAGGGTCTGGGTCTTAATAATCAGTTTTGTAATATTTGCTTTCCTGCGCTAATGCTTCAAATAAATCATTGCTGAGGCAGCGAAATTTAATGCTAATAACCACCTGTACACTTCCCTCCTCTTACCCTTTGCACTTATGAGGGTGAGAATTACTGCTGTCTTCTTCAGCGAAGAAGGTGAGAAAAACCTGGCAGCGTGGCCAGGCACCTACAATGTTCAAGCTGCAAGCACTGATGTATGATATGGATACGTAATAAAATTTCTGAGAAGAAATATAATCAGACAAATAATTATGCAAGCTGTGGTTTCACTTAACCTTTTTAGCCCATGAACATATTTGATGTTTTCTTACAGCACATTTAATAAATTCAAACATGCCTAGACTTCCTGGCCACCACTGTCCTTTACTGCTGTGTGGATCTTTGCAACTTGAATAGCTGGAGGTAACTTACACAGTCTGTTCATGCTACCTTTGCTACTTACACTTTAATCCAGTATAAAGTAAATAATCTTTCATCTTCTAGGCACTTAAGTTAATTACATTTAGCCAGAATCTGAAGTACTGGAATCAGTTCTATATGGAGCCATTACAAAGCCAAACATCATAAAATCCAGATGCAAAAAACATGGCAACTTAGTATAACAAATTCTTTTTGGCGTGAAACATAAACAAAACCGTATCGACCACTGTAGCACTTCAGATGTCAAACTGTTCATCAGGGTTTTAAAATAAAATCTTATTATGATGGTTATATACATGTACATTATTACTAAAATCTACTTTGATTCAAATATTAGAAGCTGTTAGTCTAATTAGTATGTTGAATCTCTGAAAGTTAGATACCCATGTGTTCAACTTCCCAGAATAGTAATCATAAGTTATAAAGTCAATTTCAGTTTAATTTGATACTCTCTATTATTTTTTCCTTTGAAGGGATTTTCTGTATTTTTATTTCTATGCCACAAGTATCGGGGGAATTACCGGTTTTTCAAAAACTACTAGTAGAGATAATAATTATAAAGATTCTTTTTCAGATCAGTCCAACTTGTAACACTTGAGTTAACTCGATAAATTTCTTTCCAAGTCATACTCAATAGTTGGTAAAATAAAATTAAAAGCAAGAGCTCATAGAGAAGAGTAGGGTCATAATCTAGCTGCCTCATTTTTGGCAATATAATTGATTTATGTGCCAGATTGTGTGATACATAAGTCTCTTAGTCTTGCACAGATGCATTAGCACACTGATCTGGGAGCATATTATTCCATTCTGCACAGCGAAAACTGCTTTTAATATGTAATCCAGTAACTATAAATTAGTTCAAGGTCCAGAAAAGATCATTTTAGCTTTAGAAAGCTTTGCAGTGCTTGATTCTTCTCTTACATTGCTGGTGTAAAACTGTTGTGGCCTCAGTGTTCTGATTCCCAAACTCACTCTCCAGTTCACACTGCTATCCACTGCCTAAGGTTCGCAAGGCTGTTTACATAAAAGTAAGCCCTAATTATTGTATGGATCTCATAGGATACACAGTGCACCTCATATTGGCAGTAAAAATTCCATTTAGGATAATTTGGGAGTTTTATATCTTATTGATTCATTTTACCTTGTTTACCACTGGGTTCATTTAGCAAAACGCACACTGAGATTGAGTGTGGGCTTCAGCAGCTTTTGTTGTTGAGAAATGATCGCCTGGTAATTCCTGGAGGCAGCCTGTGAGCCCATCTGGTTTTGAATCGGTACAAATCCTCAGTGCCAGCGAAGCAAACGTGACACCTAGAGTTCATCAGGGATTTCCCTTCATCTAATTTTCAGTCAGTGTCAGTCAAAATCAGAACTTCTCAATGGGATATTTGCACCGGTTCTGATGAAGGTGCAACTCTTGTCCAAAATAAGAGGAGGAGAGTAACGCACATTAGACTAGAGAGAATAAGGTTCAGGATTTAGATCTAGTAACCATTTATTAATGTATTTAAACAGATTTAAACATCTCCTATAAAAAAAGACTGAGAAGATCCACCTTAAAAGAAGCAGATGGTGGAGTCATTCGCGGGGGATTTTGAAGCCTGAGGCAGGGTGCAGATACAGTAGGACACACTGAAAATGCCAGTACTCCTTTTTAGTTGCAGACTATTGCCCCAGAGCTCTGCTGGAGGAAAGAATCATGTCCATGCTGCCTCAGAAGCAGCCAGTTCAGTTAAATTAATTTGTTAGTGTAGGTGTTTTCATATTGTCTGATAGGCTAGAGAGTGCTTTTGTAATTCTTCCTCCACCTTCCTGCTGGTAGAGAGAAGGGACGTTGTGTACAGTAGGTGTTCCTTGAGCTGGAGGACCCTGTCTTCACTGCTGTAGATTCAAGTCCTTTGCATCTTGAGCAGAGCAAGATGTGGGTTTTCTTATAACACAGGTTTAGATCCTAACTACTGGTTCTCTCACCTTTTTCTGCTGTGAGATAGGAAATGTCTTTCCTTATCACTCTCACTGGTAACCATTATGTCACAGGAACTGACAGTGAAAGCACTGAATAACAGAAAGGCAAGATACTCCAGGATTCAACTCTGCTGCCATCCAAAATGCTTGCTAGTCAAAGTTTGCCTAAAAGACACCTAAACCAAACTTATAAGTGGGTTCCATGACTTCAGCATCCAAACATGAAATTAAATGACATGACTAACTTGACCAGTCCCCTGAGCTTCATACACTTCTGAAGTGCATGGAACTAGCTTTCACTGTAACATATTTATGTAAGACTTTAAAAAAAGACTGACCAGGATTTGGTATTATTGTTGTCATATTGCTGCTGACATTCCCAGAAACATGATTATTTCAAGGACAAAACCCAAAATAAAGCCTAACCTATGAAAAAGAGAGTAATAATGCTGGCATTTTGAAAGGAGCCAATGCCACACAGATTACACTCCAACTTCTACACAAGGGATTGCCAAATCTTTTCAGTGTTTGGGGGGGCCTCCTTCCTTCACCTAAGTAAGCAATAAACCAGCAATACAAAGTTTATAATGCAATTTTAACACCCTGTGTTATTTCTTTTCCCCATGGATGTTGCAGGTTGCGAGCTTCCTCACAATCTTCCTGTGATATTAAGTTCATACATTTTCCCTAGGGAAAAGCTAAATATGCTTTATTTACACTCTGTCCTGTTGGCACAGAATAGTATACATGGAGTCTAAATATTTCAAGTTTTGCCTCTCCTTGTGTTCTAATTCGTGCCACTGTGCCTCAACAAAAGTTATGCTCACAGGAAAGGTGTCCGTATTATCCACATCAGAGTAAGCATGAACAGTGAACATCTTCAGACACACCACGTGTATATATTTGAGGAAATATGCATGTAAAGAAATCTACTAAATGTATTTAAGATATTAACAAATTTATACAGTTGCATTGGTGCAAAACTTTGCTAAAATAAGCTTAATTTTCATAAATAAGTTAGGAGACCAGGTCTAACATTTCTTAGATCAACACAGTGAGAATCTGTATTAGCTGATGTGTGTAGGCCAGACTCAGTGTAAACTTGTAATAACTGATGACATCATAGATTTTCAAATGCATGAGTGGCTCTGGATTAGTTAGTTTCCACAAAAAGTCGAGAGCAGGTAGCTGATTAGTTTCCATGGTGATGCCTTCCTGTGTAATTTATTTTTTATAACCATCAGATTTCTAACTTGCACATATATTTTAAAGCAAAATAAAAGTCATTCTTCTTTCATACACTGCTCATAAACTTACAGCTTGGTTTCTCCCATGGAGAAAGGTGGGCTACGTGGAAAGATAGGGCCTGTGACAAGTGTGCAGTCACCATAGAATTAAGAGTCTGGTTTAATCTAAGTATCTGATCATTCTGAAAGTATGATAAGCCATGCAGTGCCTTTTATATAGGGCAATGAAGCTGGTGAAGGGGCTGGAGCACAGGTCTTATGAGGAGCAGCTGAGGGAACTGGAATTGTTTAGTCTGGAGAAGAGGAGGCTCAGGGCAGACCTTATTGCCTTCTACAACTACCTGAAAGGAAGTTGTGGTGAGCTGGGGGTTGGCCTCTTCTCACAGATAACTAGTGACAGGACTAGGGGGAACGGCTGCATGTTGCACCAGGGGAGGTTCAGGTTGGAGATTAGGAGAAATTTCTTCTTGGAAAGGGTGGTCAGGCATTGGAACGGGTTGTCCAGGGAGGTGGTGGAGTCACCGTCCCTGGGGGTATTTAAAGAAAGGTTGGATGTGGTACTTAGGGACATGGTTTAGTGGGTAATAGATGGTGGGGGACGGTTGAACTGGATGACCCTTGAGGTCTCTTCCAACCTTAATGATTCTATGATTCTATATGAAATGCTGCTGTACTTAGACACCAAAGAGATCTCTTCTAGTTATGCATTTTGTTTTGAAATCAATTTGATGTTGGCATACATTTGCCATAACACTTCATTAGAGTTAAAATTCAGAGGTCTTACTCTCCTCTGAAGGCAGGTTCCCTGATGTAGTAAGGTCATACCTTCTTTCTGGCTCACTGGGCAGGGTACAAGAACTGCCTGACACAGGACATTCAAGGCCGTTTATACCAGAAGCTCAGCCAGTGAAGGAGAATCAGGCTTGAGTCACACAGTTCCCATGAGGCATCATAGCAGTTGAAAGTTAAGACATGGCTGCAGGCCAAGGCTGGGCATTTGGGCACGTATCTGTGAAAATATCTGTTCCTTAATGCTCTTGGCATTAGTGACACTGCATTCCAAAATGTATCGTTAATCACAGAATCGCACAGAATCACAGAAGTAAGGCCTATTTCCTCAGATGTCTGCCTTACTGAGTTACATGAAAATATAATTTCCAATATAAAGCTAAAGAGGGAAATCCTTAATGTACTCTTGAGCCAGTCATGTACTTCACTTCTTTAACCAGAATGACAGAAAAAGTATGTCAGCATTTTCTTCAAGACTTAAGACATTCAGCTTTTCCAAGTGACACGAATATCTCACTGCAATATTTGAATTGCTGTTAAGAACAGCAATTTCTTCTAAGAATGGGGGTGAACTTCCCTGGTTTTCTGTTTCTTTGTTTTTCCCCCAAAATATATAGCTTTAGTGAGGGTCCAGTGGGCCGTTAAGGACTGTCTTTATTTTGGCTTTCCTTTTGACTGAGCTCTTTATAAGAGATTATGTGTGGTTTCCCGTTAGAAGAGGAGTTGTGTGACTAGTTAAGGGCAAAAAATTGAATTTGTTAGTGGTGCATTCCACACTTTTATGACTAAGCCCGTAGCACATGTCTATGTAACTGGTACATAACATGATACTAAATCAGCTCGCATAACTAAATTGCAACATACCATTGATTTTAGTCACTAATAAAACACATACATGTGTTTCAAGTGGTTTTAATTATCTCTTTATTATTAAAGTGTGTTTTTTTCTGCTGTGTTTCTATAAAGGTTTGATTTAAGAAAGAATTTTTATTCCAAATTTAAGCTTAACTGTATTACTTGAGACATTTTTGGATCAGGCAAACAGCGACAAATGGCCATTTACCAGACTTGTTCTTTAACTTTGACCTCTTAAAGGTGCTACAGAAATCATGCCTGAAAGCTGGTGTTCATGGAAAAATAATTAAAGGTCCAGCTGATTGCATGATAGGACTGTGTGATCAGCTTCACAGAAATGAAGCACTTTTTGAGCAGAGGCCAGAACAATCTGTAAGCCTGAGTAGCGAACTTGCAGGAAACTGGCTCTGCCTCACACTCTGTTCCCTTTCCTTGCTGATCCGACAATTCCTGCCTCTGTGATTCACTGTTCTCTGCTCTTCATTTCGTTTTTATCCCTTCTCTGGCAGCAGAACGCTAACTCACTCCCTTCCTCTCTTCCTGATCTTGCACAGCACAGTATGATTTGGTGGCCTAGATGCCTTCCTGCATCATAGATGTGTTTTGTCCTCCAGTTTTGCCATTTCCCTAAGTAACATTCTTCATAGTAAATCTGCTTAATCCCAGTAACTTTTTCCACATCTCTGACTCACTCCTTAACCTTTCCATCCTCCTGTATTCCCTTGTCTCTCTCCTCAGATGGCATCTCACTGACATCTTTGGTGAGGAAATCAGCAAAGGCTTCTGTTTTGTCTGTCTTTCTCTTCTGCTCCCCAGCTTCCTCTCCTTTTTCCTTGAGGCAGAGATACTGTGGTGGCTCTCTTCCTCTCAGAGCTCTGCTTTCTTCAGAAGGCCCACCCCATCACTTGAACACTCTCTTCCATTTTGTCCGTTACTCTTCCTATAGCTTATGTCCCTTGTCCCTTTCAGTACAGTCTTGCTTCAGTCTATCCCACAGTCACCTCCTCACCCTTGTCTCTCCAGCAACGGCCCTATTTATTTTTTTTACTTTATAAGTTCACTGAAAGACAAAATGAGTTTCTCTCCTGTAGTTCCATCATAGAGCATCTTCCAGCCAATGCTTTTTGTATTCTACCAAAGCAATGATTGCCAAAGTCTTTTCAAACCTTTAGAGCACATATCCTGCTTAGTATCTCTCATTCATTTTCAAATATTGGCTCAGAGGCATGAACAGGAACATGATCCTCTCAGGGGTTTATACTCACCTAATACATTTTAAAACAAGTACCTTCATTCCTTTGCCTGCTTTGACCATTACACATGGGAGGAACTATCCACAACTGTCGACAGGACACGACTTCTTCAGTCTTCTCTTTCTTTGATGCCTGTGGGTAATTCAACAGTTTCTAGATTACTGACCTGCAGAGACCTTTACTTATGACTACTTTTATGAAATATTGCCTAGTTTCCGTGACTTATTTGTCTGAATCTATTCCTTTTTCTTTTCTTTAGATGATTTTTAAGGCAAGACTGTGGGGTTTATCCATTCATCATAGAATTCTTCCCACGGTGGGGTCTCAGTCCATGGCTAAGGCACCACTTCATTTCAGTAATAACGGGCATACCTTAAAGGCTTAACTGAATTACAGCTGTATCTAAATGCACATAATTGTTAATAAACCAGACTCCTATTTTTATTGGAAATGTTTGAATTTAAGGCCTTTTTCAGTAATTTACTCTTCTTTGTAATTAAAGATAGTGAGAAACATATGGTCACCCTTTTTGATCTGAGTAACTAGCCATATTTTGAGATCTCATAGGTTATTCCCATTGGATGGATAAATTGATGGGGTAAGTTTTCTTTGAAGTTTATTTCTGGTTATTTCTGAGAAGGTTTATTTCCAAGAAAGAAATCCCTGCTTTTTTTGAAATCATCAGGATTCAAGCTACCAGAAATAATACATCCTCCAATCAGTACCCAACCAATAATACGTTCTGTAGACTTCGCCTGGGGAATATACTAGAACTGGCTCTTTTTATGTCTTCAATATATTTCTGAACTTTGCTCCACTTCTCAGTTTGAAGTCTCTTCTATGCACACATGTATACATGCATGCGCAAGCTAAGCAAAACTGCTAGACTATTTTTATTTGGATTTGTGTTTTGAGTCTGGGGACTGTTGCTTGTCTACATGAAGGGGTTGAATGACCTCTTACAACTACTATAAACAAACAGCAAGTTCATCCCTGTCCTGATAATGCAACTATTAATCTGAGGTTTCTTTTAAGAACTGTATGCAGATGCATTTATTATTAATTTTGTAAAATTATCTGTAAAATCCTAATAGATAATAAAGCTACTTTTGTATTTTGGATTTGTAAACCTTTGGAAAAAAATGGTTCACTCAAAAACATAAAGGATATTACATGGATCAGTGGAAATGCAACATTTACACTGAGAAATTGAGATATCTCAGTTTTAAAGCTGTAAGAAAAATACTTTTTTTTTTGTACAGTAAGATAGAGAAATTTTTATAGGAAGTCGTTTACTAGCACTCACTGTGCTCTGTTTCAGAACCTGTCAGAAACCCAGCCAGGACCTTTGCATGTACCTGTCGGCTCTGCTGTTTGTGAGCATTTGGAAGACTCAGTTGTGGGTATATGGTTACTTCATGTTGATTTTGTAAGGCTCATCACAGACTTTATTAGAAACTGTAAATAATGTAGTACAGGCCTTGCTAAACTAATTGTGCCGGGTCCTGCACTTGAGTCACAACAACCCTAGGCAACGCCACAGGCTTAGGGCAGAGTGGCTGGAAAGCTGCCCGGCGGAAAAGGACCTGGGGCAGTTGATCATCAGCCAGCTGAACATGAGCCTGCAGTGTGCCCAGGTGGCCAAGAAGGCCAACGGCATCCTGGCCTGTATCAGGAATAGTGTAGCCAGCAGGAGCAGGGAGGTGATCGTCCCCCTGTTCTCAGCCCTGGTGAGGCCGCACCTAGAGTACTGTGTCCAGTTTTGGGGCCCTCACCACAAGAAAGACCTCGAGGCCCTGGAGCGTGTCCAGAGAAGGGCAACGAAACTGGTGAAGGGGCTGGAGCACAGGTCTTATGAGAAGCGGCTGAAGGAACTGGGCTTGTTTAGTGTGGAGAAGAGGAGGCCCAGGGGAGACCTTGTTGCCCTCTACAACTACCTGAAAGGAGACTGTAATCAGGTGGAAGTTGATCTTTTCTCCCAAGTAACAAGTGATGGGACAAGAGGAAATGTCCTCAAGTTGCACCAAGGGTGGTTTAGACTGGATATTAGGAAACATTTCTTCACTGAAAGGGTTATCAATCGCTGGAAGAGGCTGCCCAGTTGAATCACCATCCCTGGAGGTATTTAAAGGTTGTGTAGATGTGGTGCTTAGGGACATGGTTTAGTGGTTGGACTAGGTTAACGGTTGAACTTGATCTTAAAGGTCTTTTCCAACCTAAACTATGATTTTATATGTAAGAACCATGTTAGTTTTAGCCATATATTCCATAGCTAGCATTTTGATGTCACTTTTTTCTAGCACATTATAACTACTAGTTATTTTATAAATGTAATGTGTGATGATACACTAAAAAATGCATAATGTATTTCTGTCAGGAAAAATACTTTTCACCTGTGTTATTTTTTTCTTTGCACTTCCAATTCTAAATTTGTTTGTATTTTCTGCTGTACATACCCTCTACACAATATTCTGTCTCCCAGTGGCAGTCTTGCTACTGTGGGGAACAAAACTAATTTGGGATTTTATATGAATACTTTGGGTCATTTTCCTTGGATCTTAGTTCATGTAGAGATGCCCTTTGCTGCTTTAGTGATCCTATTGGAGCATTATCATTTCAGCTTTTTTATTCCCCCATAAGTTTCCCACCTTTGCTAGTTCTGACAAATTAGAGTCAGTTTTACCAATGTCGAGATTCGCTGAGTAAAGGAACATATGAATGGGCAACCTGGTCTAGTGGAGGGTGTCCCTGCCCATGGCAGGGGGGTTGGAACTAGATGACCTTTGAAGTCCCTTCCAACCCAAACCATTCTGTGATTCTGTGATGATTCTATGAATATGCTTTCACAGACACGAGTGTGCCCTGCTCTGCTTTTGAGATGGCTGCTTACGAGCCTGCTCTAGTCAGAAAACTGATTAGCTGTGTCAGTGCAACGTGGGATCTCAGCTAGCTGAGAGGATGGTATAGTGTTTTAGGAACAGTGCTCCTTGACACAGTTGTACGACTCTTGGATTGTTCATGACTTGTGCTTACCTAGCTCATGACAGTTTGTCTATGCATAATCAAGGTTAACGTTTTGTATTTTAAATATTGTGTTCTCCACTTGACAGTGTTCAGATCACTGGCGCATTGTCTTCCTTCAGCCTTACATCAGGGCAGATATAGAAAGCTGAGGGGAAGACACCTGCTACAGCTGTATATATGCATCCTCAAATGATACGTACAAACTTCTGGAGCCCTGTGAAAACAAAAGTTTTTCAGTCTCATTTATAGTATAACAAAGTAGTTGTTATAAACTGTAACCTTTCAACACTGATCCTGATGAATATGCAACAAAAAGATAAGGTTTTTGAGAAAAGCTATTGCAATGATCTAACTATAATAATACCTAGCTCTTGTACAGTCCTTTTCATCAACTGATCTCAGAGCGCTTTAGAAAGGAGATCAGTATCATTACCCGCATTTTATTCATTGGCTTCAATTTCTTACAATGCATTGTCTTGATTTGCAAAATGTATACAAAACTCTTTATATTCCTCTTTCAGATCTAATGTGAAGTGGGAGTTATACTCGCTCTGGCATGAGAGGGTGCTTGTTGCCTTTCACGTCCTCCAACCCCTACGCACACAGACCCCTCTTTTTTTTTTCTGACTGAGTGGTTTTGCAGAGCAGAGATCAAAAGGAAATTTATCAGTATCTGTCTCCCTTCAGACCATTGAAGCCAGACTTCTGACAACTGTGTAGCAGTCCTTAAAGCTGAAAGAGGCATCAAGAACAGGGAAAGAAAGAAAAGAGCAAAAAAGAAAAGTCCCATGGCTACACTGTCATTGTCAGATTACGAAGGAGGAAATTGCAGTGTGAGAGCACCCACAGATGCTTTGAAGGTAGGGTGGCAGGGGCTGGGGACAGTGGTCTCACTTGATTCTTGGTTTGTACAACTCTAAAGACTCCAGAGTCTCCAGTCCCTCAAGACCCTTGAGCTCTGAAGTTGAAACAGCATCCTCGTGCACTGTACAGTTGTGGCTAAAGGCGACCTAAAGTGCTTTAAACACATAAAGCTGCTGCAAATGTTGGATCACTAGCAGAACATACAAGTACAATCAGAAACTACAAATACTTCACTGAAAATGCAATTTAAGGCGTGTTGTTTAAACATAGTCCTTTCTTTATCTAACTAACAATGAGGTGACAGAGTTCAGAATTTCCTCTGTTAGAAAAGCTCTTGTGTATAAAGACTGGACTAAAAACTTACAGGTTACTGGTCTGAACTTTTTCAGACTCCGAGGGATTCAGGCTAGGGATCATCTGAAGTCACATGCTTAAATACTCAGCCAAGACTGCCAAGGTGACATTAGACAGAACAGACTCTGTTCAGCTAAACCAAAGGAAAAGAGTCAGTGGATCCTTTTATGTCAGATGTGCTCACTATTCCTTCAACAGTATCCTCTGTCTACCGTATTGCAAGGGACTTCTCTAAGAGCGCTGAGCAGAGCTCTGCTTCTGCATTGCTTTAAATAATCACCTTAGTAATGCGATTCACTGATGAAAGAAGAGCAGATAAATCCCTGAGCTCTGAACTTCGAAAGCAGAAAGAAATGATGGATGAACCTTCTGCACTGGCAATTCAATTGAGTTCAGATAATGAATCAAATTATTACCTGCCTATCCGGACCCTATCCCCCAAAACTCTCCAAACAGTTATATCTGATACTGGGACTTCATCCAGCTCCCTTTGAAATTAATGAACAGACTCTCACTGACTTCAGCAGAGAGGAGGAGATCAGGCCCCAGGGCTCAAACAGGTTTGCTCTCCTGTGACTTACAAATTTTTTTTGCATTTTGGCTGAGATGGGGACAAGACTGACAGAACACTAGTCTAAAGATAAATCTCCAGTCAGGGAGAAATGAGAGAAGTGAAAATGCCTAGGACTTCAAAAATCCTCTAAGAAAACCTCTGGTAGCACACCATTATTATGTATTTTTTAATTAAGAAAATAGTTGATACAGTTTGGGCTTTGTGGAAAAAAATCAGATTTATTCTTATTGTGACCATTCTGGTTCACCTGCATCGGTAAAATGCATTACATTTCATTGTCAATAAACAATTATTTTGAACCTGACATCTGAAAGAAGCATTTTGTTAATGAGTAGCGCCTGAAAGAATCTTTCTGCAAAACATTCATATTTACCTTTGAGTTAAATAATGGCAGCATACACAGCAAATTCCCTACCCATGGTCAGGGAAGAGTTTAGAGGTTCCATGTGGCAACTGGCACCAAACAAAAGGAAGCTGGTCAAAGAGGTTATTTAATTGGGACACATCCTATCAAAGTTTTGCACAGTGTCATTACTACCCAGAGATATTCAACAGGATGCAGTTACATTTCGTCTTCTTGGCATTTCAGAAATGTATCCAAGACTGCATTGTTGAGCCCTTTTCAGATTTAAGAGTGGATTTAAGAATTGTCCCAATACTTTCGTGTGACAGTGTAAATAAGAAAAGTATATATGTTTATAGGGAGGTTGTCAACATAGCATTTATGTATTTACAGGGTGGGATCTCTACATCTCTAGTAACTACTTTTTTTTTTTTCAGGGAACAACATTAGGTTTTAATTTTTTTTCTAACAGAAAATGCAAAACATTTCTAATTTAAATGTAAAAAATGGATTTTGTGTTGGAATTAAATATATTTTCCTCATATTTTTCTTGTAAAAAAACTTTCAATCAACCATTTTCTCTTAAAAAAAATTTACTGTGATCAAGAGAATTACACTTTCTGAAGAAACTTTGTGGTAAGAAAATGAGCCCGTTCTATTAATAACTCCTTGGATCTTTATGGCTACTTGGGAAATAATTCTGGAGTCCATGGTTTTCCTTCCAAATTAACCATGTTAATTTGAAGAGGAGAAAAGAACATGGATGTTTCGGTCTCCATGCAGTAGTTGGGGCACAGTTGCAGACCCTTTTTATTAATCTCTTGGTCCCTGGACACCCAAATGAGAGCACAAAAAGCTTTGAGGAAGTGATGCCACAGCTTTCAATGTGGTGGTGCCATTTTAAACTGTCTCTGTCAGAGCACTGAGCTCACGAGGCACTGTTGACAAGAAGCACAGCTGTAGGGCTAATGGTCTACCCATTGGTAGACCGTTATGTGCATGGTGTGGCCGTGCACAGGCTCCTTCTCCAGGAGCACAAGTTGTAGAGCAGTGACAAATAAGACCATATACACTCTAAAGTCTGTATTTCTGCTCCTTGGCCTGCAGCATGAAAATTGTTTCATGAGCTTCTGTGGAGTGACTGTGATCTCTCCGAAGATTTTGGGGAAGGTGTAATTTAGTACATGCCTGTGCAGCAAGGCACAAATGCCAGACAGAATTGGGTCCAAAATTTCTTTTAATCCAATTTTCTTATTATTACCTTCCACTTGAGTTAAATGCAAATGGAAAACAGAGTAGCCCATGTTTCTTGTTTTTATAGTTGTTTTCTGGCTAGGTTCACAGTCTGGTTCTCAGGCACTCCCAGAGTGTTAGCTGGACTCACAACACTGGAAGGGAATGTTCAAATGCAAAACATTTCCCTTTATAACGTGCACAGATCATGGCGATATTTCCATTCCTACTGTCTTTCAAAACCCAACTCCATGAAACCTAATTTGAGGCCCCAAACCACATGGCACAGCCCTTGTAGTGGTAAAAACCCCATCCGAAACAAAATGTTCTTTTACCTATTTAGTTACTATTTCTGAAAGGTGTCACATATTTTTAATTTCCACTCAGTTGAGGGTAGTTGTGGTGAAAGCTGTTTTCTTGAGGAAAATCGCAGACCTTATATTGGTTCTGCTAAGAGCTAATGTGTTAACTTCACTGCATCCAATGCAGAAAAATAAATCAGGACTTGAAGTATGTTTCCTTCTGTGGCTCTTCCTTTGTTTCCTCTGAAAGTAATCTAATATTGGTCTTATCAGCAGCAGGATACCCCTCATGTCTGGATCTGTTACTTGTGGTACAACGTACACAGTGCTTGAGAAGACAAAGAATGCCTGACGTGCCACGCCAAAACCACTGGAATGTCATAAGGCTCTTTCCTTAGTCTATATTTGTCTGAAGGAATTGGCCATAAATCCCAGTGCCTTGAGTGTGCCTATCCAAACATGATCATTTGGCCTCTTCTCGCAGATAACTAGTGACAGAACAAGGGGAAATGGCTGCAAGTTGCGCCAGGGAAGGTTCAGGTTGGAGATGAGGAGAAGGTTCTTCTCGGAAAGGGTGGTCGGGCATTGGAACGGGTTGCCCAGGGAGGTGGTGGAGTCACCATCCCTGAGGGTGTTTAAGGAAAGGTTAGATATGGTACTTAGGGACGTGGTTTAGTGGGTAATAGGTGGTGGGGGGATGGTTGGACTAGATGATCCTTGAGGTCACTTCCAACCTTAATGATTCTATTCTATTCTATTCTATTCTATTGTGAGGTGCAGTTTAGCAGATACTGCACCACACCAAAGGCTGTTCTCGAAACATCTCCACAAATTGGGCATAAAGATGAGATGGTTTCTTCAGACAGCTGGACAATGGGCACCTCAGGTAAAAGAACCATAATCCACAAGAATAACTAATGGAGTTGTCTGCACTCTAAGTACAGGTCATTAGAACTTAAGGCACAGACGATAATCCTATTCAGAACAGTTTATTATGAACACCCAAATTCCACAAGATTCACCAAAAAAAATTCCCAATTCCCTAGTGGTAGTTGTCACAACATAATGAAGCTCTTTCAGACTGTTTTGGACAACAGAGGCTCATAGAAAACCACTTTGTGTTGTGGGTAGCCTCACAGGAGAATGTATTCTTCCATTTAATTTAGACAATATTGGAAAAAGTAGCTTTGGATTCACATCGGCATGCTGGAGATCAGATATAGCTCATGGATGGAAAATCTGGCCTGTTTGTAGATGTCATTTATGAAGACCGTGCCAACATTGCAGCATTAAGCCTGATGTCACCATTCATCAGACTTCTACTCTTTTTTTGCTTAATATGTGCATACAAACCAATGCTGGTGCAATTTTGCTCATAGAAGGTATTGCTTCTGAGCTGCTCACAAATATACTTCCGATGAAGTCAAAATCCAGCACGGAAAATATGTTCTCTACAGTAATTAATTAACTTGTTTAAAAAGATGCTGTTCCTTAAGACTGTTACCTACAACCACTGGGGCATTTCTTCGTAATGAAATGTCTCAGGTGACATCATTCTTTATAGTCAGATTAAACTACACATTTGCAAGTCTAACCGCTCCCTGGAAAGGCATCCTGGAGCACAACTATGACTGAATAGCGATTAAACTGGAAACCAAAATCAGCACACTGGACAAAAGAATGGCAAAATTATAATTTAGGCTCTTTCATTTGCTGTATTCAGCAGGCCACATCATAAAGTCCTTATTCAATTCTTATTACACTTTCTTAGCAAAACCAGCACTAAAATTAAAAAGTAATGATTCAATGATACATCAACATAGGAGGCAGACTGGGGATGGAGGGGATAAATTATGCTAAGGTTGAAATTTTCAGTATTGGATGCATGAGAATAGCCACTCCCTAACAAAGCAACACAATTTTCAGGAAAGTGGAATCCACCCAGGGAATGCTCTTTGCACTTGGAAAATTCCATTTTTTTAATTTATTCTCTCCAGAACTCCCTCCTCCTTTCGTCTTTTGGTCTTGATTATGACTATACCCATCATGATTGCGATGCTTTTGGATAAAGAGAATGTGTTGATAAACCTTCTCACTTGGTTACAGACTCAAAATACAATTACAGCAATTACATATAATAGTGGCAATATATTTTAAAAAGCCTCTCTGAGGCAACTGTTTTGAAACAATCATGAACATCCATGGTTTAAATCACTTATGACTGAGATTAGCTCTTTTGCCTTATTTATGTTCCCCTATTTCTGAGAAAGGTTTCTGGAAAATATTTAAGGCAGAACAGCATAGACTTGCCATTGAAGTTTTGTGGCAAAACATGCAAGAAGCAGACTTAAAAACAGAGATTAGAGTCACCTACTGAATTGCTCTAATTTCTTAATTACTTATTCCCACATGTAGAATTGAGGTCCTTAGGGGGTGTTTTAGGAAGACAAGAACTCTTTTGTGCCAAAATCAGCAGCTGATCTTCAAGACTTCAGCACCGCTTGGCAGAAGAAAATCCCTCCCCATAAGCTCTACCCTGGGATCTACTGTGTGCCAAGCACTTTTGAAATGTAAATCTCACTTACCTGTCTAGGTGAGTGCTGAGCTTTTCTGAATCTCTCTTCTGATATTCCAGTGATAAATGATCTAGAAAAATGTAAGAGTTATGAATGTCTTTTTCTTGTGGCTTAAGCTGCAAAATACTTTCAGGACAAAACCCAGGTGTTTTTCCCCTAAAAATATATTTAACTCTTACTTGAGCTGAAGAACTGTCTACTGAGTCCTATGAATGTCTGTCAATCAAGGCTGTTTTCCTCATTCTACATCAAATCATTGACACTTCTATCAGAAATACTGTTCTGCAGAGAGGGAACATACAATCAACGTATATCCACAGAGTCTCTGCTTTTTCTCTGGTCCCATATCACCCCACTCACTATATTTTTAGCCATCATCATATCGTATTTTTAGACATTTTATAATTAGCACTTTGCTTTACAATGACTGGAGACTTCTGGACAACTTGGATGATACTAAGCTAACACAATCTGACTAACTTGGCACATCCTCTATTCTGCACAACCAGATGTCACAGCAGTAAGCACATGCATTACATTTGTGTTTATTTGTGCGTATATACAATGACTGCAGTATATGCTGATGGTGTTGTTTTTCCATAAATAAGGACTGAGGCTCTTAAAGTGGCACTTAGGTAGAGTTAGAGACTTTTTGTCTCACTCATTCTTAACCTGTAATCACCAGTTAATAAACATCTTTCTTCCCTTCTCATTGCATTTATTCTTTCAAAACCCATTTTAAGTAATTTAACTTTTGAATTGCATGGGAACCATAGAATCATAGGATGGTTAGGGTTGGAAGGGACCTTCAAGGTCATCTAGTTCCAATCCTCCTTACACAGGCATTTTGCAGTATTAAGTTCTTCAGTTTGTTTTGGAGGACAGACTACAAAATGTTAGCTATAGCACTCTTTAGCATTATAACTACCAACATCTTCTGAGATACAGTTCCTGAAGTATTGTAGATGAAGCCTTTAGAGGAAGAGTAAGTGAAGAAAGAGATAATAAAAATTATAAAATTGGACAGTAATGTTTAAATAGCAAAATTTTAGTCATTAAAAAAAAATTAACATGCAACAGGTGATTTATATTCCCATGCAACTCAAATGCATTTGGAGATCATGAGGTGAACATTTGAGATCATTTGGGAAGCATTAGGTATCTTGCAAGATTAGACCCATATGAGGTTGTCCTTAGAATTACCTTTTGTATTCGTCAGTAATCACTTCTGCCTCCTCCTGTTTCTTAGTCACTTCATTTGTTTCAAGGGGACTGATAGGGCCCTTAAGGCAGTCCCATAATGATACTAATTAATTAATAATTGTTAGCAATTTGGGTGTGTTGAAGAGCTGACCTCAGATAATTCATGCATTGTGACACAATGTACTTTACAGTGCCAGCAGCAGAAACAGCAGGAGTGCCATCCTCCAGCTGCCAGAACTAATTATAAGCAGTTTGTCTTTTCCCTCAATGGCAGATTCTGTTTGTTTCACAACAGTCAATTTAAAAGTCACTTTTAATATCACCAGCAGCAAAAGAATACCTGGAAAAAATGCTCTCACTTTTGACCGAGAAACTGCAGAATGAGTTGTATTTCCACGGTCACTTTTGTTAATTCGAACAGTGCACAACAGAAGGCAAAAAAAGCAGATAGAAAAGCTCTCACATAGAGATTGCTTTTGGACAACTGATGTGGTGCTGATGGGTTAGTTAACACAGCGACTTAGAACGTAAAGTCCCTTCCTGAGGGTCTTATGTTCCATGATCAAGCTTATGGCAAAAGACTACAGGCTACATTCTCCATGAAAACTAATTCCGTGTAAGTATTAGTGGGGACAAGGTGCTGGGAAAGTCACGTAGTCTTATAGAATGATCCCAGCGTTTGCTGAAGTAGAAGGTGACTCACTGTTATGAATTCTCATCCTTCCTATTACCCAGTACACTCACACCATCAAAATCCCTTCTTAAAATTTCATCCTTCCTCTATAGTAAGGTGAAAAGGTTAATTCCCAAGGGACTAATCCTGTGAGGTGCTGGGTGCTCTCAGCTCCCACTGACTTCAAAGCTAAATATTTGGTTCACATGAAAGCCTCTTTAATTCCCCATTACTGTAAGGTATACTTGTATACAACACTGGGAGCAGTTGTCATTATAAATCAGACAGTTTATCAGGGGAGCTATTCTCCAGGGCAGAGCAGATTCTAACGCACCACGACATACTTTATTTGTTAGCCTCTATTCCACAGGAATTTTATTCAGGCAGACACCTCAAGGCATGCATCTTTTCAAAGTGTTTAGGCAGGAAGCGAAATTCAAATTAGATACACTTACGATGCAAATGCATTATTATTTAGCTCAAAACGGCTGAGGCTCAGGGGTCGTAAATCCTGCCATAAAGAGATCTTTCAATTACCTTCTGTTCAGTGAATCAGAGTAGAGGAACCCTTTCCCTGGCTTTTTCATCCAGAACAAATTTGACTCCCAAACAAATATCAATCACCATAATACTCTATATTTTGGCCTCTATGTAGACGTAACTCCAAGCTGTTTTTACATGGGGTTTTCTTTTAAGATGGTGTCAAACCAAAACCATGCATCTTTAGTGTGACTGAAATCTGAACCCAGTCTTGAATGGCTCTTCCCTTTGTGACCTGAGCCAAAACACTAGACTAGAGGATGTTTGAAACCTGGAGCCAGATCTAGATCTAATTTAAGAATTATTTTCTTTCCTTTGAAATTTCATTTCTTCCTCAGTTCCTCTCCATCCTTCATTCCAAACGTCCAAACTACAGCTAAACTTTATCACTGCTTTCTCCCCAATGTTTCCATAGCATGACTTTTCCTGGTGGCTCACTCTTCCCTTCGCCTCCTTGCTTGATGTTTGGCTTTGCTAACATCCACCCAGTTGCTTCTCCTTCTCCTCCCTTCCTGTCCCCAGCTGTGCCCAGTAGGTTCTACACACCATCTGCCAATTGAAAGCACTGCTGCTACGGTCATTATCCACCGTATTGACCATGGTATCCAACACAGGCACCTTGAATTCTTTCATTAGCTGTTCTCATTCCACTGCATCAAATTCCCACTGGTTTTTTTTTCCCCTCAGGATGCCTTGAACCTCTCCTTTGTTTCTCTGTCCTTACATTTTATTGATCAGTTACACCAACCAGCTCCCCAGCAGCCAAATTTTACATCACCATCCTCGAGTTTTGTCACTGACGACATCGGGAAAATTTGCTGTCTGCTTCTGCTTTGATCTGAACAGGTGTAAGAAGAGACAAGCACAACATGGTTGGAATAGATGATGTCCCTTCCAACCTTAACCATTCTATGATTCTACAATTCTATGATCTCTTTTTGTAGCTCTTTAAAAAGCGTGTGAGTGGCTGGGAGTGTCTCAGTAATTGTGATGTGTTTGCAGTCAGCATACGGCTTCAATCAGCACAGTTCTTGGCATGTATGCCCACTTCAGGTTGTCTGCAGGAAGCTGCAGTTTTCTTGTCACACAGTGATGATTGTGTAAGTGGTGGTTTAAAGCTTCTGTCTGACACAAGCTAAAGGAAAGAAACATCTCCTCAGGTACACAAAGCGATCCCAATAAAAATTCACAAAAAACCTATTTCTCTGACATGGAGAAATTGTATGCTCAGGTTCTAAGTTTCTTAGTTTCCTATCTAAAAAACTCATTAGGTCCATAATTAAATATTATTTGGGGCCATATTTATAACAATACAGATATTCCAGCAACATTTTATGCAAATATATATATTGTATATATGTTGAGCAGAACAACATTTAAATACATCTTCTCAGCGAAACTTGCTAGTAAAATCCACATTCATCAAATCAAATATTTGATTCATTCATCAAGTTAAATATTTGGTTGTAGTCTAATTGTACACATCTATTTTCTCACAGAATAAATGAGCACTACGGTTTTCAGTGTATTTTTAAATGGGAGCATGCTTTTAAAAAATAATTGTGTGGCTGCAGTGCTCGTGAAAGGTACCAAATAAACATCTTCAGAGACTGCAATTTTATATGTATTTCAGCTAGAGACTATTACTTTAGATGGACTATTATAGAAGAAGCACAAGTCCTGTGGCTAGAGGTCAGCTTTCCATTTCCAACCCTGATGGACCTGCTGTTTCACCTCAGGCCAGTCACCTTTGCAACTCAGTTTGCCCACCCCTGAGGAGGACTTCTATTTTCCTGCCTGCTCTCAAGGAAAGCTGTGAGGCTTATTTTGCTAATATTCATAAAGTGCTTTGAAATATTTGACTTGAAAGCGAAGCTCATCTCTCATGGTGGTGTTTTTATCCATAGAACTGGTACTACATTTATAATCATGATAACAGCTCTCCAACATCACTAATAAAACTAAGTCCTAATGAGAGGAGCGGTTCCTATACAGTACCTTTCACATAGTTTCTTCTTTTCTGTTTCCCCTTTTTCTGTCAATTCTGGTCATTATTTTTTTTTCTTTGCATTTTCCAGACTAAAACCACAAAGGTTCAAAAGCAAATAATCTACTTGTCAGACTTTCACCCTCGTTTTCAACCAAAAGGAGAACGAAACCAAAACCCAACAAACCCAAAATCAAAACAGTTTGGACAGTGTACATTTAAAATTATTTGTAAATCAGGCTTTATGATTATGTATAGCAAATAAACGCAATAGAAGCAACAACAGTGCCACAGTTTAAAAGGTAATATCACTGGTGCTTGAGTTTGTGCAGGCCTGCTTAGGTCTTTATCTGTGATTCCATTATATAAACAAAAGCTTATCTTTCTTTTGCTGTCCTTATCTTGTTCATCAGTTGATTGTTTGCTAAGTATCTCAGTGAACAAGACCCCAACGAAAATGGCTGTTCATGTATAATTTGTTTGGATCAGATTAAATTAGAAAGAAGGTAAAAGTAAGAGACAGAGAAAGTAGAATGGACCTTACAAACGAGTAGTGGAGGTCAAAATGAATTAGCAAACATCATGCTTGAAGCTTTTCCTTCCTCCCCTCTGACTTTTCTGTGTACTTTCTGGAACAGGGTAGCTATAGCAGCATGTCCAAAGGAAATTCTTTAGGTCATGTGAATTTGAAATGTCTCATTATTGTAATGTAAGAAAATGTCTTGGCAAGAATTAAAGAATCTAACGCAATTAAAGTTAACACAGTTAGCTCACTTTGTCACACTATTGCCTGCTGACAATTCTTCCAGTGGTTGCTATTACTTTCTGCTCTACTATACATTTCTCATATCGATGCATTTTAACTGTTGTGTCAGTACAAGTCTTTGAAATTGATCCTTCATTTCTCACAAGAAGGCTCGGAGGCCTGACTGGGATGTGGTTTGGAAGGGAGAAGCTAACCGTGTTAAAGGTCTTTGTTGTTGTTCTGATTTTGTATTGCAATAATACCTGTATCTGACATTTGGGCTCTGTTTTGTTCAGATGCAGCACTATCTTATGACTTTACTTCAAGTAGATAAGGTAATCAAAGGATGCCTAGGGAATTAAAAAACTTGCAGGACATCATGACTTGCCAAAGGCACAGCAGGCCGGCAGTGGCAAGGCCAGAATTCTGGAGGCTTGCTGTGCTTCAGCAGCATCTGCATGCTGCTAGTATAGGCATCTTTCCCACTTCTCACTCTATCCCCAGCTCCTCTTTACTTCACCTTCTTATAGATGGAAATCCAGAGGGAAAAAAATATAGTTATCTAGTGAACACCCCTTCATTCCACAAGTTAGATAATTTTGTTATGGTGTCCTTCTTTCACCCCTTCTGGCTTATTTTTTAATTAAGACAGATTTATTGATTTAAAACCAGAAAGTAAGTAACAACACCCCTATGTAACCTTGCTCCCATGAATAATCTCTTCCAACGGTTAATGGCTCCCATTTTCTAAAATGCATGATTTAGTTTTATTGTGAATTTGTCAGGTTTCAGTTTCCAGATGTTGACCCTTGTTAAGTATTTGTCTGGTAAATTAATATGTCCCACCTAAATGGATGGGTTTGAATCGTCTTAAGCTTCCTACAGATAAGTTAAATAGATCAGGATTTTTAGACTTTCACAGAGATCTTTATAGCTGTTTTCTATACTTCTTCTACTTGTCAGTATTTTTGTTTGGGAGAAAAAGTATCCAAACAACTACAATATTCTGCCTCTGCAGCCGTTTTGGTTACGAGCATGTAGTTGTAATGTTTTCCTTGTGTTTGGCTAGTGCTGACACAGCCGTACCACACTCAGTTCATTATTTACCGTGATGACTAAAAGTAGATAACCCATATGTGCCTCAGATCTCTGCCCACACGGTCTTGCTGGTCTCCCACTGCCACAAGATACTGATATTGCTTGGTGATTCAACCACCTCATTTAACTGGACCCCCTCCTCCCTTGAGTTACCTTGCCTCCCAGTGCCAAACCTCACGGCTCCCTAAGTCAACCTAATTCTTTCCTTGCTTGGGCCTTCATTGAACCCCACAAACTCCACAGATCATTTTTCATCACTGTTATGACCATGTCCAGCAAATTTTGGTCAGTGCTAGCAGTAGGGAAATTATTTAAGTCAGAGACAGCTCAGACAGCAAAGTCCTAGCCATCATTTCCATGTGTCCCCAAAGTCTCTCAGCTGTACGGAAAAGGTCAATGGGAAGTCAAAATAAGAGAAGAGGAAAGAAAAACATGTAGCAGTGTTCTGTCGACATGCTGCCTAGTCCACATTTATATGCTGTATATGCATATGCTTTTTAAAATTTGCAGGGCTGATATTCTTCACTTTCTTTGTCCATCTCATGGAGACATGTTCAGGCTTATTTAGTCTACTTTGCACTGTGAGATCCTCAGTTCACAAAGAAATTTAAACCATTACTTACTTGTTGACAATTCATACAAATTAAAAAAAAAGAAGCCCCTACACTCCCAGGGTGACGAAATCACAAGTAATATTAAACAGTCCTCAGTCCACAAAACGCCACCCTAAAGACTCTGAGAAGAGCTCCGCTGACGCTCCACGATACTTGGTAGACTGACATTTCCGACAGCACACCCTGACCATCTCTGTCGGACTTTAGCTGCCAGAAGGCTCATTCCAGTAATAGCACTCTGCGAACTTTAACAGCCAGGAGCTCTCTTGTTAGCGCGTTCCAGAAGATGACAGCGCATATCCTTTTCTAAAATTGTATGGTTCACACTGGAACCATAGTGTGTCCCTCGTCCGAAAATGCTGCCAGGCAGGCTGCTCCTGCAGCGCCCACTGCACGGCTGGAGGGTGTGCAGGTGGAGAACGGCTTGTCAGGTTGTGGCGGGCCGGTGAGCGTGCCGCTGCACGGCCTCCGTGCTGGCCGCCTTGTTCTGGGGGAAGCCTTGTGCCACTGCATCGCCAGGAGCGTGCTGGGAAAGCGCGGGGACAACGCTACGTTCCCCGCGAAGGCTGCCCGGGGCGGGCCAGGTTTTGCCCGCACGTTTCTCGGTGCAGGCCGGGCCCTTTCACACGAGGCCCAGTTTCTCGGCCGATCTAACGCGCGGGCCGGCGGGCCCGGCAGCGCGGGGCAGCGCCCGCGCATGGCCGCGCGCCCTCCGCGGCAGCGGGGCGGCGCGCGCTGCCCCACCGGCCCCGCAGCGCTGAGCTGCGCGGCTCCCTCGGACCCCGAACCCGGCCGTTATTCGCTTGAGCGCCGGGCTTGCACAAACACATATTCCGTGTGGCTGTTATGATTATTGTCAGTAACCGTCCCCATTGTTCGGGCGCAGGAATTCCTTTGGTCTCATAAACGCTAAGCCAAGCCCTCCCCTCCCCCCTGTAACTGTCAGATAATTACACAGTTGGCTTTAGAGTTTAACTTGTCAAAGGAGTTTCATTACTTTGTTCCTTTTGGGCAGCTTCCACTATTGTGCTTTCTGAACACTAAACAGAACCTATATTAACTGTCAGTTAATTACACACCGTTTTTCTTCAGTATTTACCAGTCAAAGGGGCAGGTAGGCTGCAATCCTATCATCTCAATCACTGTCTCTGCTCACAAAAGAATCAATAAAGATGAGTCACTTAGTGTCACCCAGTGTCTGATACTCAAAGCCACCCATTCCTAATTGCCTTTAGAGATGGATGATAATACAAACTTTGAAGTGATAATCAGCCTAATGAGTGGCCTTGCTGAGAGGGTAGATCATGTGTCAGAACAGTTTGCAGATGCTTACAGGCAAACAAAGCCAGCTTTCCTTTTAGAGCCGAGAGGACCATGGCAAGTCTGGTACCCAGAGCCCAGCACAATGGCAGAGACTGGAGCGCAGCAGGACGCTGCAGCCTGCTGATCACAACTGACTCCATCCATCTTGCTCTTTGCCTTTAATCAGCGCAGTCAGAACAAGTCCTCCAGATCTCCGCGTGTTTATGCTGCGGGTTTAGGCAATAACTGTGTAAAAGATAAATTCTCCGATTCTGAGTCGTAGGATTTAAATAATAGTGATTGGACCTGATAGGCAACGGCCGGGGATCCCGGCTAAAACTACCCAGTAAATGTAATTAAATGCCATCGGGTGCAGTCAGCCAGGCAAAGGCAGAGACCATAAAAGGCTCATTCAGACAGCAATGAAAACAAACAACGTCAGCAACAAAAACAAAACCAGTGTTTGGTTTGCTAATAAGAGCACGATCTCAGGCCTGATCTGCACTCCGGTTTTGCACCCAACAGTGTCACCAAATCAATAATTTGGAAAAAAAAAAAAAAGCAACAAACAAACAAACAAACAAAAAGGCCAAATAAATTGTTCTAATCCCTTTGCCTGGATGCAGTTATATTATCATAAAGACATTTTATTTTCAAAATAGTGAAGCTGTCATAAATTCAGTCAAGTGTGAACAAATAGGCTGTGACCGTGTTTGTGCTAATATGACTGTCTCAATATAAAAGGGTTGTTTTGATTTAACAGCCTTTACCAATTTAGCTAAATTTTGACAAGAGCTGACTGTGGACATGGCTTCCAAATCATCTCACACAAAGACTGAGAATCTGTAGGAATACACCTGTTGGATTTCAAAGTATAAATGGAATATATGAATGTGCATAAATGGATTGGTTTAGCAATGTTTAGCAATTTGGACTTAACACTTCAAAACATTTTTGGGACAAATGCTAAAATCTGTGTTCACTTTCTTAGCACTAGTTTTCACTAGTGATTCACTGTGAGTCAGGGAGAGAAAGGTGGTGAAAAAGCTGAGCAAGTGGGTTCAGGATTTGACACTTGCAATAAGAAGCTGTCAGAGGTTTTGATATTTTGTAGTAAACTGTTTTGCTTGTAAAACCTGTCATACAAATAAGGAATTGTTGTGATAAACCAAAGGAGAAACAGAAATTGTCATAAAAACAAACAAACCCTTTGAGATGAAAAGCAAGACCATTGCTGCTTTTAAAGAACCTACTAAATGAGGCCTTTTTCAGATAAACCCAGTCACATTTACTATTTCCACCAGCTTTACATTTGCCTTTGCTTCCTGTCTTCAAGTCGGTGAGAAAAGTGTAATCTTGAGGATATGAATGGATAGAAAGGATAACCCTTTATTTTTTGTAGGTCATTTATGAATGTAACAGTAGTGCCAGTGGAAAGGTTTTAGAGCTGCCTGGTTGTAGTGGCGTTTTCCTTTTGAGGTAGCATTCTCTAACTGATTTCTCATAATACTTTCTGTATGTTCATCTGGAAACTAGTATTTTCAAACTCTCTGCTATAATTAATATCAGTAATTAGTCCAACACAACACTATCTGAAACTGAATTCACAACAGGTAGTTTAGTTCTTCTTGTAAAGAAGATGAAAAAGAAGATACTGTACTGAATTCATAAGTGGGCTCCAGAGACACACGTCCATCAGTGGACGTCCATCAGTCTGGTCCCCGAAGGGTCCCTGACTTCACAAAGCTGAAAACACACACGACTGTCCATCAGTGCTGTGCTCTGTCTTGCAGTAGCCAGGCTAACTCAGTGGCACCTGTGAATGACGCAGGAGCTTTCCACACGTTGAGGCTGTGGGCTTGTTCTCCACAGATCGCCTTTCCCTTCATCTCTGCCCACAAAGAAGAGCAGAGAAATGGACTTCTCTAACGGTGCTACCACAGGACTTTTGGGAAGTGGTTTTAAGCTGTGGAGGCACTTCAGCTTTCTTCTTACCTGAAGAATCAGCTGGGACAGACCACCCTGGCTATATACTAAAGGAATATTCTAAAGTAATATTGTTCACAAGGCAAATTATAACCCATAGTTATATTTCTCCTACAGATAATATTCCTTTAAAGTCCTCTTCACTTACACATTTACAGTTCATATGATTCAAATTAATTTTTAAGTAATAAAGTTACAGTTAATAAAGTTACTAAACTTTTTTTTTAAATCACTGAATAACTCTTTATGCATATAGAATCATAGACTGGTTTGGGTTGGAAGGGACCTCAAAGATCACCCAGTTCCAACCCCCTGCCATGGGCGGGGACACCCTCCACTAGACCAGGTTGCATTGGACCATACGCACACCATAGGTTCAAGCTAATTGAGTTAAACGCAAACATATTCACAAGCATGCAAGTCGAAAAATGCCCTTTCAAGCACAAAATATTGCTATCATGACATACCACTTATAATCACATTCTGAGCTCTAAAGTGTGTTGGACAAAGGGAAAACTTACCTGTGGTCAGACCTATAGAACTGAAGTTGATAATTTGTGATTAGTTAATGGAAATGTGTTGACGTATGAATTACAGTTGCAAGTTTAAGCATGTACGTTGCAGGCAACTATGAGTTGGAAATGAAAGGGGACAATGAATGAAATAAATGGGTTTAGTGATGCATGATAGCTGATACTGACTCAATCTTGATTCAAAATTTGGATTGTAGGTAGAGATGTTAAAATCCACGTGACATGATACACTGCAAGAAAATTACTAACTTCTTTTTTTAAAACACAACAAACAGGATTTTTAATGTATCTTTTTAAAGTCCACTCAGTTCATACTAACCTCGGGATATGAGTTTACTATTATTTTGATACCTCCTATTTGTATTATTGCATCTTATAGTCATAAAGAAGGGGGTTTTGATGCTCAGCTCTGTACAGGTAACAACCAAATAATCCATGTCTGAAAGACATCCCTAGATATAAAGCTGTAGGAAAGAGAATGATAGGTATGATTTTCAGAAATTATTTACATTTTTGGATGAGATCTGGTTATCAAAGTATTTTGAATTTCACACGTTCTAAAGGTATCTTAAACTAGGTCCCCATAAATAGAAGCAGCCATAATCACTAGTGATCTTTAAAAATCGCAGGTGTGGTTTCTCCATCAGGTTATGTCACTTTTACATGGGGTCATTGCTGAAAAAGGGACTCCTAACCTCTCTGTTGCCTCTGCTTATGTGCTCTCACTGCATTAAATGTGCCGGCACTTGTAGTCATGTGCAAACCAATCTGATGGAAATATAAGCCTGCAGAAAACGCAAGGTGATCTGGTTGACAGGGCAGCCACACAAGTGGCAATGACAGCACATGGGCACAGGCTGCCAGGGCTGGCAACAGGCAGGATGGGTCTTTCAGCACCAGCCTGAACTCACATTACCTACAGAGACGGTGTAACTGCACCCCGAGCCTGTGCGCATTTACCTCTTGTACTGTGTAAGCAATCTGCTGGTGCTTCGCCAACAAGCAAACAAAGAAATACAAACCATACAATAAATATTAACTTTTAATGAAAGAAATAGTTTAACTTCATGTTAGAGTGAGAGGAGAGCAGAAGAGAAAGACTGGAAAGCAAAACTAAAGAATGCAATCTAAAGAATGCAAACTAAATATGCTCTTGCTTTAAGCTTTTGATTTACATATTGAGATTTACAGTGGTAATGAGTTTAAACCAGCATCTCCAAGCTCTTTTACGAATAAGTAGCTCCAATTGTTTCACAAATACCTATAGAATTCCATAATACTTTCCATGAGGCAGCAAAAGCATACCAGGAGCTAGTCACCTGCCAGAGGAAGGCAAGTACATCTTGAGGAAAACACAGCAGGGGTAGTAAAACCTAACAACAATAATAATATAAAAACAATAATAACATAAACCCAAAAATAATATTAAAAAAATAATGGAAACCACAGGAAGAAATTAAGCTGGTTAAGAATAGTTACTGGAGATGGAATTTGTTGAAGACATGATGGTGCGCAAACTTTTTCCCAATCTCAATCGTATTAGAAAGTGCCATGAAACTGCTAACGACAAACAGGAACTGGAATCTCCTTTTGTCTCATCTGAGATGTATCTCCACAGTAAGAAAGAGGCTTGCTTTTTAAAATGGTTAGCTCTGTATTTATTCTCCCTGAGCCAGTGAAATTTTTACCAGTGATTTTAATGGGACAACATCCTTCTGTGTTACTGAAAAAATTACCAAACCCACTTCCTACTTTTCTTGGACATGTCTCCATTTCCCATATTCATCCAGTCCAGCTCTTCTCTGAGCTGCAACTCTGTCAAGTCTTACAAACTACCAGGGCAGGAAAGAACTGTAATTGTGGAACTCTGCAGCAAATTTTAAATATTTTCTTTAACACAAGCCGTATGGTAGTATAATTTTAAGCAGATAACTATATAGCAAAAGTCACACTCACAAAATCCAATGTGGCTTTTGCAAAGTCTTTTTTTATTCTTTAAATAAAAGCCAGTATATGACTGCTGATATGTTAAAATGCAGTCTGATTCAGCACTGGGCTGTATTGCCTTCCCTCCCATTGACTTCAAAATGAATAAGCTCAGCCTGGGTATTTGAGAATTCATTGCTGCTAAGACATATTCTGGCAGGTCAACACAAGCATTATTCATAGGCCTCAATTCAGTCTGTCATCCGAAATGAAAGAGAGCCTTTCTTTAAAACACTAAAATCCATCTTTAATTTGTTAACCTAGTAACTGTATCAAAAACTGTTTTAAAATAAATATGAAAAATGAGAGCAAGCTGGTGAGCAATTGCAACACAGTAAAATAGATCTGGAAGTGACTGCGGGGCCACCAAGTCCATGTTCCAGCTATTGCAGGCAACCAGCTCATATAATCACAAATATATCAAGCTCTCTCTTAAAAGCAGCTAGTTTTATTTCTTGGGTTACCGTTGTTGTGCAGTTATTTGTATTTCTTCCAGTTTGAGTTACAGATTCATAGATTATACGCCAGAGGGGACCACTGTGATCATCAAGTTTGACTTACTGCATAACATAATCTGTAGGATTGCCCTGAGTTCATTTAAGAAGCCAGTGATTTTGCAAGCCATTGAGGTTATTGGGGAAAGGGCACAAGAGCCATGGTATCAGTGTTAGACTGATGGGATTAATCAGCTCATGTTAACACACTGATTATCATATAGTAAAGGAAAATGTTTCAAAAGAATACTCCAGTCTGAAATGTAAAGTGAAATCATTTGGACTTCCAGAGAGGTCATGGTTGAAATATCACAAAACTCTCTTGACTCAAAGCAGATGCTTATTAAGATTAATTTAGTGTGAAAAGTGAACCAGAATGCATATAAAAGACAATGCCTCCTCAATTATGTAATAGGACACCTCCTCATTATATTGTGTTCGCTGAAGATGATGGTATTTTCCTAGGGGATGTATAACTACAGTTTGCCAAAGTCCCTCTCCCTCATTTTAGATTAAATATCAGACTGCGGAGCATGAAGCCAAGTGAACAGAAACAAGAGAACTCAAATAAACATCAATTTAAATGAAAAAGAAAAGGGTCTGTTATGTGTATTTTCTGAATATACATGTTCAAAACAGAAAGTTACAGTGATGCCAGGATACAAAGAATCACTAGCATTTAATAGAAACAAAAGTACCTCTTTTCTACATTTGTACATGGATTGAAATGAGACGCAATCTAAAGGTATAAATATTCACGTAACTTTTCACATAACTGGAACAACAACTCTTTCTTGCCACCTTTTCTCTTCTTCTCGTCTCTTTCTGTGAGCTCCCTCCAGTGTTCTTAAGGAAGTATTGAATCATTTCATTTTGGCATAGTCCACTTTTATTACGTGAAGTACCATGACAAGAAAGATTTCATTAATCTAACCTAAAATTGTCTGCCTCGAAACTAGATGCCTAGTCTGAGCTGAAAGTCTAATCTAAACTAGACTCTGAAGATAGGTACTGCAAGGAGATGCATCTCACCCACCAGAGACGTCCCTTGGCAGACTTTGTCAAAAGGGTTACTAGTCGTAGAAGTGGCTAGAGAACGAGTTGAAACTGTGAGATTAGAGTTAAGGAGTATCAATTCTTTCTTTCTTTTCCCCTTAGCGGCTAATAATAAGAGTTTCTGCTCTAAATTGGAGGTTCGTCAGTTGGAAAAGACAGACGACCAGGAAAGCCCGGACACTGACTCTCAGTCATCAACATGAAAAGAACAAGGTGGCTCTAAGACCCGATCAGGTAAGGTACATTCTGTGTAGCAATAATAATGCCTTTGTACAAGTCTAAGCTGAGAGGCTAGGGGGATATGATTACACCCTGGCAGCAAACATTCAGGGCACTGAATCCCGTACGCTGTGGACATGCTAGTCTGCTTGGAGCCAGCTCAGGGATCTCTGTACAGTGCTGCTATGCAGGCTGTAAACATGCCATAAGTGCTCTGACATCTATTTACAACAAGTTTAACTCCTGCTTCTACCAAGATAAGCAAGAAGAGAGTCAGATGCCATATTTTCTATGCATCTTCCACCAGCTTTGTGGAGTTACTAAATTGAGCTGATATGAATGAGAATAAAATTATTCTCTGTTAGGCTAGTCTGCCTGGTTTATTTATGCTGGTTTGTTATTTGAGGTCTGTTCAGTGACAGATTAAACCAATATATGCTGGAGCTTGCAGTCCTTTTCTACTCTGTCTTCCCCAAGCTGTTTGTTCCCATCCCTTCCCTTGTACCCACGCTAGTGCAACTGAGTCATGGCAAAGTTCAGGGAGTTTAGCTGTAATAAAACTAGGCAAATATTGTGACAACATACATAAGCTTAAAGTCATAAGCAATAGAACTAAAGAGAACTTAATTTTGAGTACTGCAATGCCAATTAATTTGGTGTCTTTACTGGTGCTTTATTTGTTGTGAAAGCCACCATGACAAGCCACTGTACTGCTAATCTGCATGATATTCAGCAGATAGTGAGCATTGCCTAACCTCAGAAATGTCAGAATGGAGCTAGGGAATTACTCCAGTCCTTTGTGGCTTTGGCAAAGACTTTGTAGGATCTCTAGTGACGTATGCTGGGCCTGATTCAAATCCCAACAATGGAAATGTCTTTGATCTGGCTTATTGTTATTTCTGACCCTATAAATGTGGGGAGCACTCGGGCATTAAGAAAGATACTGTTTCCCTGACATATCGGTTGGTCATTGCAGTTAACAGCAAATGAAAGATTGAAAATCCCAGTTTGATTTTTCCTCTTTTACTTTTAAAGCACTCATAATAACATAAATTCAATGCCCACCCAACCATCATAGTTTGTTATGTACACACCAGAATTTGAGTTTCTTATGAGAAAATTGAACAAAAATTCTCCGTATTTCACAATTTCCTTTTCATACCATTGTCTGTAAATAACCTGAGAGAAGTTCTTTGCTTTTCCTCTCCTCTTCTCCTTTAAAATAATTTTAAGTAGGTTCTTTTTACATTTAATTTTTCTACCCTTTTTGCATTTTTGTTCCACCCACTCTCCTGTAAGGGCCACCCCACCATCACTTCTGCAGAATCAATGGAAGATCACATTTATCTACAGTTCCTCTTTAATGTAAGATGTTAGTATGTTCTGTACTGTGTTCCATGACTGAAGTTCAGCTTAATATTTTATAACAGATTTTTTTCTTCTCCATTTTTATTAAGCGGTTTGAATTTTAGAGAGTTACTAGGTTGGTTTCACTCCTAAACCCATGAATCTTGAGAAATAAATTGAATCTGGACCATGTTAAGGGGAACTGTTGTGTCTGTGCTGCTCTTCAGTCTTCATAGTAGGACGGTTCTTGGAAAGTGTCTCTTTTCAACCACTCTCCTACTGTTTTCACAGTGGGCATATCCACATTATTTTTCTTGGGGAATTTCTAAAGGATCTCTTGCATATATACTTTTAGCTGTACTCAAGGCCAGTATCTCAGAGCCTGTGGGACAACGCAAGCATCCCACATATACAATATTTATTGCACATACATTCTCAAGCCAAATCCTCTCATGTCCTATACGGTGAGCAGCAGTGTGCAAAATCCAGGCCTGTCTGGTTTGTGCTCCTTGTATCCCATCTTCAAGGCCCCGTAGGCCGACAGTCACAGATGTAGTTGTTAGGGATATTCAATCTCTTCACTACTTATATTAAATTACACTTGTAAGAACTCTGCATTGAGATTCCTTTGTGTTGGCTGCTGCTCAGTTTATAAGGGTTCATCTACTCAGGGAAGGTTGTGAGCGGCCAAGTGGGTCATGAGTGTACGAGGCACTATACCAAGCTCTGCCTAAAACGCCTGGACACTCCTGTGCTTAACCAGAGCTGCCTCTTAACGCTCGTCAGTGCCATTTAGAGAGTATTCAAATGGCTTGCTTTGTCTTGAATAGCTTATTGACACATATATTTTAACAATTCTTAAAATTCAGCTACGTAGAGTTGTCTGTGCCCTGCTCCAAGACCTTCCAGTCTCGTATTTGTTTTACAGGCTCTTAAATATCTTTTCATTATGTTTTGCTCCCAGCTTAGATTTATTCTAAGATTTGAATTGGTATAGAACTCATCTGCATCTCTTCTTCCACTTTTCATCTCTTCCCTCTAAGCTCCTTTCATTTCTTTTCTCGTTCTTGAATTCCCATTATTCTAACTGCCATCATTTGTCCAATGAAGAAGCTCATTAGAGAGGAGTATGTTAAACTATAGAATATGCAAGTCTACAAATGTTGCAGGTCTAGCAGCAGGGAGACATGTGGGATTCTTGTATATGCAACATAGAATTGGTCTGTTTTTTTCAGCATTTCCAAAATCAGTGGGTTTGGAAGGTCTGAATACATTTTTCATTCATGAAATGTCTTAAAAATACATGTAATGTGCATCCTAATGCTGGAGACCAAAATGAAACATTTTCAAGTCATGTGAAAAATAACAGCAGGAGTTTGGATAGCATATATCATGTCAGGATTCAGCATATATCATGTTAGGATTTACATTACAACTAAAGAATGGTTTTACACATAACATCTCTAAGAATTAAGTATGTTACTGTTTTTATGCCAGAAAATATATAAAATGTATAAAATGGTCTGTATGCAGTTTTCTATTGTCCATGCCAAATTAGGACCTTTGTAGCTGAAGCACATTGGAAGGAAAGATATTCAGGAGCTTTATCCCTTTTGTTTACCTCTCACACAAAAAAAGGAAATTACAGTTTGAGGAGTTACCTGACTCCGAGTGGAGATGAACCCGACCAGCCCCTCTCTAATGGGCACATTGATTGATAACCACAGGGAAACATTGAACTTATCACTGGCAGGTTTGCATAGGACCCTTTACAACACCAAGACCTGATGATCAGCGTGCTGTCCTCACACTGCACACAAAACCGCTGCAGTTTGCAAACTCCTAATTCTTCCTCTTCCAGCCATGCTCCTGCTGAGGCACGACTGAGGCCACAGAGCATGCGTTCTTACAGATTTACCTGCATTGCGTGTGGTGGGACTGTGGTCCTTTGTGTGTGTTTTGGAATTTTACTCCAACCTTAAAATCTTAAATTTCAAGATTAGTCTTTTTAGCAATTACAGGAAGCTCCAGCATGTACTATTGAAACCTATCTGCTCCAAAGTAAGCTTTAAACTTTCAAAACAAGGTGGCTGTGGAAGTGCAGAAAACTACCGAGTGGATGCGGTTACTGTATACAGGAAGCTAGGATCAAGTTCAAATAAAAGCTCTGGGCACCAGTTCTTAGCAACTGATTTTAAAGGAGTTGTAATCTTCAAAGCTATCTATTTATCTCTACAGCAGAGGCCCTGGGTATTATATACCTAATGAGTTAGACCATTTGAGCAACCTTCTTTCACGTTAAAAAGGTTCTTTAACTTTTACCGTTGCCAGATGGACTGTTCAGTCCATTTCTGACAGATGAGATTAGCTTTATGGAATTTTAATACTGCATTTCTTTTAAAATATGTCTTTCTCTATTTCCTTGTGCCTGAATGGAAATTTTAAGACTGTTGAGGTTCAAAATTGGTTGTGTAATATCACTACTACTGTTTTGGGGTGGTTTCCAGTAACTACTGGTCACATACATAAAGCACAAATAAATAAATAGAAGTAGAAATAAAGACACAACCTTGTTCCCAAAGAATTTCCAGCTAAGGCCCTGGTCCAGTAAAAGGGTTATGTGCTTAACCGTGTGTGCCATATGTGGTTCTGCTGAACTCAGTGGGAGTATTCACAGTATTCACAGTGCTTTGGTATGTGTATAAATCTTTGCAAAGTTAAGAGGCAAACTATAATATGTTTGTCAAAATTTACTTTGCTATGATGAACTGTAGGTTTGGGGTTTTTTCATCCAAAATGGATAAGTATTCCAGTTATTTTAAAGTACCTAAATTTCCTTGGAAAATGGGTAAACAATAACATGGCATAGGTACCAATAAGTTTGTTTTGGTTTTTTTCTAAAAGCAGGAAGGAAAGGTGAAATTCATAATTCCAAAATAACTTTCATATTTCTACAGTTTAAATGTAAAAAAAAAAAAGCTCTGATACCAAAATCTATAGATTCTTATCTAATGTCCACTTATATGGGGATACTTCAAGGGAGTGTAAATGTCAGCTTCATGAAAAGTTGGCACAACCTATATAGCTGAGTATACACAAACCCAGGGGTTAATTCTACCACCTACATTTTCAGGAGCATACTACCACGGGTCGAGCCGTGAATTTCTTCTTTCTATTGGCAAGAAGCTATCTGTGCAAGTGGCTGTGAAGTAACGAGTTTGTGGAGCGAGGCATTAGTTTTGTAAGGATGGCAGAACCACAGCACATGGAAACTACCCTAAAGTGCAGCATTGGTGAACAGGTCTCAGAAGTGTCTTCAGGGAGTTTCAGGCTGAGGGTGCCAGTGGGAACAAGATATTCCTGGAATTTTACTAAGTGTGCTTACTTTGGTCTTGGTAATGGCAAAGGAAAGGAAAAGAAGCAAAACATACCTGAAAGTATCTGATTTACTATGTGAAAGTTCCAAACAGTTCCAAATACATCTACTGCTGGATTATCTCTATACTGAATTTCTTAATCTTGAAAGACCAAAGGCAGTTGGCTCGAGGTTTAATCAAAATGAAAAGTTTGATCTCCTTCACTGTCCACTTTTTTAATCCCTTAAATTTATTTTCATGGTAAATCCAGCACCGAGGACAGGGACTTAAATCGGTCTATTCCTTTAATTAGAAATACATTTCCGTACCACAATAAACCCACAATTTAAAATAGAACAATAATAACAAAGTATGAATGAATACTAATCACGATATAACTGCGAAGGAACCACTAATCTATAGCTAAGGCTGAACTGATGAGAACTGAGATGAAAGCAGAGCAGTAACCACCGAGGGAAGACAGCCCAATACTCTGGAGCCGATAGGAAAAATAGTTGTGGTTGATTAAGTTCCAGTCCGCTGGGGAGAGGCAGGATTTTGAAATCGTGTTCTTTGGAGACTGTGTCGGGGAACGCGCTTCTAGTCAGTGAGAGCACAGTTAAAAACTACACGGTATCTGCTGGATCCCAGAGCATTATATGGCATATGTGTGGTTATATACACACACGCACACACACACACACACACACACATATATATATATAAAAAACCCAGCGATGTTGATATATATATATATATACACACACATATATATATACACTTATAACACCACCACTGGTTATTTGGTCAGAAGTTTTGCCCCCCCGTGTCAATGCAATTTCACGTCACCACTCTGCTGCACAGAACATGGTAGTGACGTTGCCTGAATAACGAAGATGATTTCACCGAGCTTGCCTCGGTTAGATGACAAACTCCGCTGGGCTGCAGCTGACCGACACACGTTCCGGGCGCCGGTGTGACACCGTCCCCGTGCTGGACGGCAGCAGACTGGGGGGCCTGGGAGGTGCAGAAGTCATCGCTGCACGTTCCGGGCGGGACAAGGCTGCCGCACCTATGCACAGCTCAGGGATACGTAATCGGGGGACACACAGGTGTGACCATTTCCTGGGGGAGCCTCGCACCAGCAGCAATCCCAGATCCCAGCGCAGAGCTGAAACACCCGTTTACCAATTCTAATTACGGCTTCAGTTGCCAAACTAACAGCTCGGGAGGCTGCGTATAACAGCACCACCTGGCGACACCTGCACGGCGCCAGAGCGGGGCGGTCCAGGCCTCAAAGTTTTGCGGGAGTGTAACTTTTATTCCGCAAGGTCGCAGCCAGGCAGGAGGAGGCGGCAGCCAGGTGCCGCGGAGCCGCGCACGGCCCTGCCGCGGCACCGCCAGCCCAGCTGCCAGGGCAGAAGGCGAACGCGTCTCCCCAGCTGCAGCACCGGCTGCCCGGGCTCGGCGCTGCACACTCCGCCGCGGCCCAGGCGGGCTCCGCGGAGGCGGGCGGGGAGCGTGGCCG